>JAECXC010001077.1:0-13641 GCA_018152125.1 Drosophila dunni | reverse complement strand
TTCAACTTCTTTTGGTTTTTTGCATTTTGTAGGAGTTTCTAGTAGTCCTAGACGATTTTGAACATTATTTTTGGTATCACTCACATTTTAAGTTTTGATTTTAATTTTCTCTGTGAAAACTGAACCGATTTTTAATTGGGATACCATTTATATTGACTCTACTTCAAAATAATTATGAATTCGGCAATTTAACATTTTTTTCACTTTTCTTTGTTTATTCATTTTTTTTTTTCTTGTCGTCCTAGACGATCATTTTGGACCCTTATTTTCGGGAATCACCACACTTTAAGTTTTTGATCTTGATTTTCTCTGTGAAAACTTATTCGATTTGTAATTGGAATACCATTTATGGTGACTCTACTTCTAAAATAATTATGATTTCGACAATTTAAAGTTTTTTTCAACTTTTTTGTTTTTCCATTTTCCCATTAGGAGGCGTTTCTAGGCGTTCTAGACGATTTTGGACCTTATTTTGAAATCACCACATTTTAAGTTTTGATCTTAATTTTCTCTGTGAAAACTCAACCAATTTTTAATTGGAATACCATTTATATTTACTCTACTTCAAAATAATTATGATTTCGACAATTTAAAATTTTTTCAACTTATTTGTTTTTTCCTTTTGTAGGCGTTTCTAGTCCTAGAAGATTTTGGACCTTATTTTGGAATCACCACATTTAAAGTTTTGATCTTGATTTTCTCTGTGAAGGCTCAACCGATTTTTAATTGAAATACCATTTATATTGATTCTACTTCAAAATAATTATGATTTGGACCATTTAAAATTTTATTCACCTTTTTTTGTTTATTCATTTTTAGGCGTTTCATGTCGTCCTATACGATTTTGGACTTATTTTGGAGTTACCACATTTTACGTTTTGATCTTAATTTTCTATGTGAAGGCTCAACCGATTTTAATTGAAATACCATTTATATTGACTCTACTTCAAAATAATTATGATTTCGTTTCTAGTCGTCCTAGACGATTTTTTACCTTATTTTGGAACCACCACATTTAAAGTTTTGATCTTGATTTTCTCTGTGAAGGCTGAACCGATTTTAATTGAAATACCATTTATATTGACTCTACTTCAAAATAATTATGATTTGGACCATTTCAAAATTTTATTCACCTTTTTTTGTTTATTCATTTTTAGGCGTTTCATGTCGTCTCATACGATCTTGGACCTTATTTTGGAGTCACCACATTTTACGTTTTGATCTTCACTCTTTCTCTGTGAAAACTCAACCGATTTTCATGGGGAATACCATTTATATTGACTCTACTTCAAAATAATTATGATTTGGACAGTTTAAAATTTTTTTGTTTTTTTTACTTTGGATTTTTAGGCGTTTCTAGTCGTCCTAGACGATTTCGGACCTTATTTCTTTGAAATCACCACATTTTAAGTTTTGATCTTAATTTTCTCAGTGAAAAACTCAATTTTTTTTTTTTTTTTTTTTGAAAAAAGAAAAATTTTGTTCACCTATTTTTGTTTTTTAGGAGTTTTATGCGTTTCTAGTCGTTCTAGACGATTTTGGACTCCAGTTCTCTTGGAATCACCACATTTTAAGCTTTGATCTTGATTTTCTCTGTGAAAACTCAACCGATTTTCAGGGGATACCATTTATATTGACTCTACTTCAATATAATAATGATTTGGACAATTTAAAATGCTTCGAACTTTTGCTTCCATTTTTAGGCGTTTCTAGGTCGTCCTAGACGATTTTGGACCTTATTTTGGAATCACCACATTTTAAGCTTTGATGTTGGATTTTCTCTGTGTAAGCTCAACCTATTTTTAATTTGAATACCATTTATATTGACTCTTACTTCAAAATAATTATGATTTTGAAAATTTAAAATTTTTTTTTTCACCTTTTTATTGCTTATTCATTTTTAGGCGTTTCTAGTCGTTCTAGACGATTTTGGACCTTATTTTGGAATCAAATTATGTAATTTAAGCTTGATATTTTGATTTTCTCTGTGAAAGCTTCAACTTTTTTTAATTTGAAATTACCATATATATTGACTTTACTGTAAAATAATTATGATTTCTGAATAAATTTAAAATTTTTTTTCACTCCTTTTTTTTATTGTTATTTTCATTTTTAGGCGTTTCTAGTCTGCTCTTAGACGATTTTGGATCTTTTATTTTAGAATCCCCACAATTTAAGCTTTGATCTTGATTTTCTTTGTGAAAGATCAACCTATTTTTAATTGGGGGAATACTTCATTTTATTTTGGCTCTACTTCATAATAATTATGATTTCGACAATTTAAAACTTTGGAAAATTTTTCTTCATTTTTAGGCGTTTCTTAGGCGTTCAGACGATTTTGGACCTTATTTGGAACTCTCCAAATTCTTGATCTTGATTTTCTATGTGAAAACTCAACCGATTTTCAGTGGATAATACTCTTATATTGACTCTACTTCAAAATAATTATGACTTCGTTTTTTTTTTTTTTTTTTTTTTTTTTTTTTTTTTTTTTTTTTTTTTCTAGTCGTCCTAGACGATTTTGGACCTTATTTTGGATTAACCACATTTAAAGCTTTTGATCTTGATTTTCTCCGTGAAAGCTCGGCCAACCGATTTTTAATTCTCGGAAATACCATTTATATTGACTCCCCCTAAATGGGTAATAATTATGCATTTCTTTTGACAATTTAACGTTTTTCTTAAATTTTTCTTTGTTTAATCATTTGTAGGCGTTTCTTGTCGTCCTAGACGATTTTGGATCCTTTTTTTTGGAATCGCCACATTTTAAGTTTTGATCTCTGGACTTGCTCTGTAAAAACTCATTCGATTTGTAATAAAAATACTAATTTATATTGACTTTTACTTCAAAATAATTATGATTTCCGACAATTTAAAATTTTTTTTCAACATTTTTTGTTTTTCCATTTTTAGGCGTTTCTAGGCGTCCTAGGCGATTTTGGCCCTTATTTTGGAATCACCACATTTAACGTTTTGATCTTGATTTTCCTTGTGAAAACCTCAACCGATTTTTAATTGGGAATACCATTTATATTGACTCTACTTCAAAATAATTATGACTTCGGACAATTTAAAAATTTTTTTTCAACTTTTTGTTTTTTCATTTTTAGGCGTTTCTAGTCGTCCTAGACGATTTTGGACCTTATTTTAGAAACACCACATATTAAAGCTTTTTGATCTTGATTTTCTCTGTGAAAACTCAAGGCAAAACCGATTTTTAATTGAAATACCATTTATATTGACTCTACTTCAAAATAATTATGATTTCGACAATTTAAAATTTTTTCTCAGCTTTTTTGTTTCTCCATTTTGTAGGCGTTTCTAGTCGTCCTAGACGATTTTGGACCTTATTTTGGAATCACCACATTTATAGCTTTGATCTTGATTTTCTCTGTGAAAACTCAACCTATTTTTAATTGAAATACCATTTATTTTGACTCTACTACAAAATAAAATTATGAATTCGGCAATTTAAAATTTTTTTCAACTTTTTTGTTTTGCCTATTCTTTTTAGCGTTTCTAGTCGTCCTAGACGATTTTGGACCTTATTTTGGAATCACCACATTTTAAAGCTTTGATCCTGATTTTCTCTAGGTGAAAACTCACATCGATTTTTAATTGGAATACCATTTATATTGACTCTACTTCAAAATAATTATGATTTCCGACAATTTAAAATTTTTTTTCAACTTTTTTTGTTTTCCATTTTTAGGCGTTTCTTGGCGTTCTAGACGATTTTGGGCCTTATTTTGGAATCACCACATTTAACGTTTTAATCTTAAATTTCTCCTGTGAAAATTCAACCGGTTTTTTAATTTTGGGATACCATTTATATTGACTCTACTCAAAATAATTATGATTTCGACAATTTAAAATTTTTTTCACTAATTGTTTCTTTTTCTATTTTTAGGCGTTTCTAGTCGTCCTAGACGATTTTGGACCTTATTTTGGAATCACCACATTTTAAGTTTTGATCTTGATTTTCTCTGTGAAAACTCAACCGATTTTTAATTGGAATACCATTTATATTGACTCTACTTCAAAATAATTATGATTCCGACAATTTAAAATTTTTTTCAACTTTTTTTGTTTTTTTCATTTTTAGGCGTTTCTAGTCGTCCTAGACGATTTTGGACCTTATTTTGGAATCACCACATTTTAAATTTTGATCTTGATTTTTCTCTGTGAAAACTCAACCGATTTTTAATTGAAATACCATTTATATTGACTCTACTTCAAAATAATTATGATTTCGACAATTTAAAATTTTTTTTCAACTTTTTTTGGTTTTTCATTTTTAGGCGTTTCTAGTCGTCCTAGACGATTTTGGACCTTATTTTGGAATCACCACATTTTAAAGTTTTGATCTTGATTTTCTCTCGTGAAAACTCAACCGATTTTAAGAAATACCATTTATATTGACTCTACTTCAAAATAATTATGATTTCGACAATTTAAAATTTTTTTCACCTTTTTTTTTTTTCCATTTTTAGGCGTTTTTAGTCGTCCTAGACGATTTTGGACCTTATTTTGGAATCACCACATTTTAAGTTTTGATCTTAATTTTCTCTGTGAAAACTCAACCGATTTTTAATTGGGATACCATTTATATTGACTCTACTTCAAAATAATTATGATTTCGACAATTTAAAATTTTTTTAAACTTTTTTGTTTTCCCATTTTTAGGCGTTTCTAGTCGTCCTAGACGATTTTGGACCTTATTTTGGAATCACCACATTTTAAGTTTCGATCTTAATTTTCTCTGTGAAAACTCAACCGATTTTTAATTGAAATACCATTTATATTGACTCTACTTCAAAATAATTATGATTTCGACAATTTAAAATTTTTTTAAACTTTTTTGTTTTTCCATTTTTAGGCGTTTCTAGGCGTTCTAGACGATTTTGGACCTTATTTTGGAATCACCACATTTAAAGTTTTGATCTTGATTTTCTCTGTGAAAACTCAACCGATTTTAAATTGGAATACCATTTATATTGACTCTACTTCAAAATAATTATGATTTCGACAATTTAAAATTTTTTCAACTTATTTTCCAAAAATTTTTCTCATTTTTAGGCGTTTCTAGTCGTCCTAGACGATTTTGGACCTTATTTTGGAATCACCACATTTAAAGCTTTGATCTTGATTTTCTCTGTGAAAACTCAACCGATTTTTAATTGGAATACCATTTATATTGACTCTACTTCAAAATAATTATGATTTCGACAATTTAAAATTTTTTTTTCAACTTTTTTTGTTTTTCCATTTTTAGGCGTTTCTAGTCGTCCTAGACGATTTTGGACCTTATTTTGGAATCACCACATTTTAAGTTTTTGATCTTGATTTTCTCTGTGAAAACTCAACCGATTTTTAATTGGAATACCATTTATATTGACTCTACTTCAAAATAATTATGATTTCGACAATTTAAAATTTTTTTCACCTCTTTTTTTTTTTTATTAGGGGCGTTTCTAGTCGTCCTAGACGATTTTGGACCTTATTTTGGAATCACCACATTTTAAGCTTTGATCTTGATTTTCTCTGTGAAAACTCAACCGATTTTTAATTGGAATACCATTTATATTGACTCTACTTCAAAATAATTATGATTTCGACAATTTAAAATTTTTTTCACCTTTTTTTTTTTTTCCATTTTTAGGCGTTTCTAGTCGTTCTAGACGATTTTGGACCTTATTTTGGAATCACCACATTTTAAGCTTTTGATCTTGATTTTCTCTGTGAAAACTCAACCGATTTTTAATTGGAATACCATTTATATTGACTCTACTTCAAAATAATTATGATTTCGACAATTTAAAATTTTTTCAACTTTTTTGTTTTTCCATTTTTAGGCGTTTCTAGTCGTTCAGCTAGACGATTTTGGACCTTATTTTGGAATCACCATATTTAAAGTTTTGATCTTGATTTTCTCTGTGAAAACTCAACCGATTTTTAATTGGAATACCATTTATATTGACTCTTACTTCAAAATAATTATGATTTCGACAATTTAAAATTTTTTTCAACTTTTTTTGTTTTTTCCATTTTTAGGCGTTTCTAGTCGTCCTAGACGATTTTGGACCTTATTTTGGAATCACCACATTTTAAGCTTTGATCTTGATTTTCTCTGTGAAAACTCAACCGATTTTTAATTGGAATACCATTTATATTGACTCTACTTCAAAATAATTATGATTTGGACAATTTAAAATGTTTTTCAACTTTTTTGATTTTCTATTTTTAGGCGTTTCTAGTCGTTCTAGACGATTTTGGACCTTATTTTGGAATCACCACATTTAAAGCTTTGATCTTGATTTTCTCTGTGAAAACTCAACCGATTTTTAATTGGAATACCATTTATATTGACTCTACTTCAAAATAATTATGATTTCGACAATTTAAAATTTTTTTCAACTTTTTTGTTTTTTCAATTTTTTAGGCGTTTCTAGTCGTCCTAGACGATTTTGGACCTTATTTTGGAATCACCACATTTAAAGCTTTGATCTTGATTTTCTCTGTGAAAACTCAACCGATTTTTAATTGGAATACCATTTATATTGACTCTACTTCAAAATAATTATGATTTCGACAATTTAAAATTTTTTTCAACTTTTTTGTTTTTCTATTTTTAGGCGTTTCTAGTCGTTCTAGACGATTTTGGACCTTATTTTGGAATCACCACATTTAAAGTTTTGATCTTGATTTTCTCTGTGAAAACTCAACCGATTTTTAATTGGAATACCATTTATATTGACTCTACTTCAAAATAATTATGATTTCGACAATTTAAAATTTTTTTTCAACTTTTTTGTTTTTTTCCATTTTTAGGCGTTTCTAGTCGTCCTAGACGATTTTGGACCTTATTTTGGAATCACCACATTTAAAAGCTTTGATCTTGATTTTCTCTGTGAAAACTCAACCGATTTTTAATTGGAATACCATTTATATTGACTCTACTTCAAAATAATTATGATTTCGACAATTTAAAATTTTTTTCAACTTTTTTTGTTTTTCCATTTTTAGGCGTTTCTTTAGGCGTCCTAGACGATTTTGGACCTTATTTTGGAATCACCACATTTTAAGCTTTGATCTTGATTTTCTCTGTGAAAACTCAACCGATTTTTAATTGGAATACCATTTATATTGAAGCTCTACTTCAAAATAATTATGATTTCGACAATTTAAAATTTTTTTCAAACTTTTTTTTTTTCTTCATTTTTTAGGCGTTTCTAGTCGTCCTAGACGATTTTGGACCTTATTTTGGAATCACCACATTTCAAAGCTTTGATCTTGATTTTCTCTGTGAAAACTCAACCGATTTTTAATTGGAATACCATTTATATTGACTCTACTTCAAAATAATTATGATTTCGACAATTTAAAATTTTTTTTCAACTTTTTTTTTTTTTTTCCCATTTTTAGGCGTTTCTAGTCGTCCTAGACGATTTTGGACCTTATTTTGGAATCACCACATTTTAAGCTTTGATCTTGATTTTCTCTGTGAAAACTCAACCGATTTTTAATTGGAATACCATTTATATTGACTCTACTTCAAAATAATTATGATTTCGACAATTTAAAATTTTTTTCAACTTTTTTGGTTTTTTCCATTTTTAGGCGTTTCTAGTCGTTCCTAGACGATTTTGGACCTTATTTTGGAATCACCACATTTTAAAGCTTTGATCTTGATTTTCTCTGTGAAAACTCAACCGATTTTTAATTGGAATACCATTTATATTGACTCTACTTCAAAATAATTATGATTTCGACAATTTAAAATTTTTTTCACCTTTTTTTGTTTTTTCATTTTTAGGCGTTTCTAGTCGTCCTAGACGATTTTGGACCTTATTTTGGAATCACCACATTTTAAGCTTTGATCTTGATTTTCTCTGTGAAAACTCAACCGATTTTTAATTGGAATACCATTTATATTGACTCTACTTCAAAATAATTATGATTTCGACAATTTAAAATTTTTTTAACTTTTTGTTTTTTCCATTTTCATTTTTAGGCGTTTCTAGTCGTCCTAGACGATTTTGGACCTTATTTTGGAATCACCACATTTTAAGGCTTTGTATCTTAATTTTCTCTGTGAAAACTCAACCGATTTTTAATTGGAATACCATTTATATTGACTCTACTTCAAAATAATTATGATTTCGACAATTTAAAATTTTTTTCACCTTTAATTTTTGTTTTTTTCATTTTTAGGCGTTTCTAGTCGTCCTAGACGATTTTGGACCTTATTTTGGAATCACCACATTTTAAGCTTTGATCTTGATTTTCTCTGTGAAAACTCAACCGATTTTTAATTGGAATACCATTTATATTGACTCTACTTCAAAATAATTATGATTTCGACAATTTAAAATTTTTTTCAACTTTTTTGTTTTTTCATTTTTAGGCGTTTCTAGTCGTTTCTAGACGATTTTGGACCTTATTTTGGAATCACCACATTTTAAACTTTGATCTTGATTTTCTCTGTGAAAACTCAACCGATTTTTAATTGGAATACCATTTATATTGACTCTACTTCAAAATAATTATGATTTCGACAATTTAAAATTTTTTTCAACTTTTTGTGTTTTTTCATTTTTTAGGCGTTTCTAGTCGTCCTAGACGATTTTGGACCTTATTTTGGAATCACCACATTTTAAGCTTTGATCTTGATTTTCTCTGTGAAAACTCAACCGATTTAGAATTGGGATACCATTTATATTGACTCTACTTCAAAATAATTATGATTTCGACAATTTAAAATTTTTTCAAATTTTTTTGTTTTTCCATTTTGAGTCGTTTCTAGTCGTCCTAGACGATTTTGGACCTTATTTTGGAATCACCACATTTAAAGCTTTGATCTTGAGTTTCTCTGTGAAAAATCAACCGATTTTTAATTGAAATACCATTTATATTGACTCTACTTCAAAATAATTATGATTTCGACAATTTAAAATTTTTTTCAACTTTTTTGTTTTTCCATTTTTAGGCGTTTCTAGTCGTCCTAGACGATTTTGGACCTTATTTTGGAATCACCACATTTAAAGCTTTGATCTTGATTTTCTCTGTGAAAACTCAACCGATTTTTAATTGAAATACCATTTATATTGACTCTACTTCAAAATAATTATGATTTCGACAATTTAAAATTTTTTTTCAACTTTTTTTGTTTTTTCATTTTTAGGCGTTTCTAGTCGTCCTAGACGATTTTGGACCTTATTTTGGAATCACCACATTTAAAGCTTTGATCTTGATTTTCTCTGTGAAAACTCAACCGATTTTTAATTGAAATACCATTTATATTGACTCTACTTCAAAATAATTATGATTTCGACAATTTAAAATTTTTTTCAACTTTTTTTGTTTTTTCATTTTTAGGCGTTTCTAGTCGTCCTAGACGATTTTGGACCTTATTTTGGAATCACCACATTTAAAGCTTTGATCTTGATTTTCTCTGTGAAAACTCAACCGATTTTTAATTGAAATACCATTTATATTGACTCTACTTCAAAATAATTATGATTTCGACAATTTAAAATTTTTTTCAACTTTTTTTGTTTTTTCATTTTTTAGGCGTTTCTAGTCGTCCTAGACGATTTTGGACCTTATTTTGGAATCACCACATTTAAAGCTTTTGATCTTGATTTTCTCTGTGAAAACTCAACCGATTTTTAATTGGAATACCATTTATATTGACTCTACTTCAAAATAATTATGATTTCGACAATTTAAAATTTTTTTCAACTTTTTTTGTTTTTTCATTTTTAGGCGTTTCTAGTCGTCCTAGACGATTTTGGACCTTATTTTGGAATCACCACATTTTAGAGCTTTAATCTTGATTTTCTCTGTGAAAACTCAACCGATTTTTAATTGGAAATACCATTTATATTGACTCTACTTCAAAATAATTATGATTTCGACAATTTAAAATTTTTTTCAACTTTTTTTTTATTTTTTTCATTTTTAGGCGTTTCTAGTCGTCCTAGACGATTTTGGACCTTATTTTGGAATCACCACATTTAAAGCTTTGATCTTGATTTTCTCTGTGAAAACTCAACCGATTTTTAATTGGAAATACCATTTATATTGACTCTACTTCAAAATAATTATGATTTCGACAATTTAAAATTTTTTTCAACTTTTTTTTTGTTTTTCCATTTTTAGGCGTTTCTAGTCGTCCTAGACGATTTTGGACCTTATTTTGGAATCACCACATTTAAAGCTTTGATCTTGATTTTCTCTGTGAAAACTCAACCGATTTTTAATTGGAATACCATTTATATTGACTCTACTTCAAAATAATTATGATTTCGACAATTTAAAATTTTTTTCAACTTTTTTTGTTTTTTCATTTTTAGGCGTTTCTAGTCGTCCTAGACGATTTTGGACCTTATTTTGGAATCACCACATTTTAAAGCTTTGATCTTGATTTTCTCTGTGAAAACTCAACCGATTTTTAATTGGAATACCATTTATATTGACTCTACTTCAAAATAATTATGATTTCGACAATTTAAAATTTTTTTCAACTTTTTTTTTTTTTTTTCCATTTTTTAGGCGTTTCTAGTCGTCCTAGACGATTTTGGACCTTATTTTGGAATCACCACATTTTAAAGCTTTGATCTTGATTTTCTCTGTGAAAACTCAACCGATTTTTAATTGGAATACCATTTATATTGACTCTACTTCAAAATAATTATGATTTCGACAATTTAAAATTTTTTTCAACTTTTTTTGTTTTTTCATTTTTAGGCGTTTCTAGTCGTCCTAGACGATTTTGGACCTTATTTTGGAATCACCACATTTAAAGCTTTGATCTTGATTTTCTCTGTGAAAACTCAACCGATTTTTAATTGGAATACCATTTATATTGACTCTACTTCAAAATAATTATGATTTCGACAATTTAAAATTTTTTTCAACTTTTTTTTTTTTTTTTCATTTTTTAGGCGTTTCTAGTCGTCCTAGACGATTTTGGACCTTATTTTGGAATCACCACATTTTAAAGCTTTTGATCTTGATTTTCTCTGTGAAAACTCAACCGATTTTTAATTGGAATACCATTTATATTGACTCTACTTCAAAATAATTATGATTTCGACAATTTAAAATTTTTTCAACTTTTTTTGTTTTTTCATTTTTAGGCGTTTCTAGTCGTCCTAGACGATTTTGGACCTTATTTTGGAATCACCACATTTAAAGCTTTAATCTTGATTTTCTCTGTGAAAACTCAACCGATTTTTAATTGAAATACCATTTATATTGACTCTACTTCAAAATAATTATGATTTCGACAATTTAAAATTTTTTTCAACTTTTTTTGTTTTTTCATTTTTAGGCGTTTCTAGTCGTCCTAGACGATTTTGGACCTTATTTTGGAATCACCACATTTTAAAGCTTTGATCTTGATTTTCTCTGTGAAAACTCAACCGATTTTTAATTGGAATACCATTTATATTGACTCTACTTCAAAATAATTATGATTTCGACAATTTAAAATTTTTTTCAACTTTTTTTGTTTTTTCATTTTTAGGCGTTTCTAGTCGTCCTAGACGATTTTGGACCTTATTTTGGAATCACCACATTTTAAGCTTTGATCTTGATTTTCTCTGTGAAAACTCAACCGATTTTTAATTGGAATACCATTTATATTGACTCTACTTCAAAATAATTATGATTTCGACAATTTAAAATTTTTTTCAACTTTTTTTTGTTTTTTCATTTTTAGGCGTTTCTAGTCGTCCTAGACGATTTTGGACCTTATTTTGGAATCACCACATTTAAAGCTTTGATCTTGATTTTCTCTGTGAAAACTCAACCGATTTTTAATTGGGATACCATTTATATTGACTCTACTTCAAAATAATTATGATTTCGACAATTTAAAATTTTTTTCAACTTTTTTTGTTTTTCCATTTTTAGGCGTTTCTAGTCGTCCTAGACGATTTTGGACCTTATTTTGGAATCACCACATTTTAAGCTTCGATCATGATTTTCTCTGTGAAAACTTAATCGATTTTGGATTGGAATACCATTTATATTGACTCTACTTCAAAATATATATGATTTCGACAATTTAAAATTTTTTTCAACTTCTTTTGAGCTTTGATCCTGATTTTCTCTGTGAAAACTTAATCGATTTTGGATTGGAATACCATTTATATTGACTCTACTTCAAAATAATTATGATTTCGACAATTTAAAATTTTTTCAACTTATTTTGTTTTTCTTTCATTTTTAGGCGTTTCTAGTCGTGCTAGATGATTTTAGACCTAATTTTGGAATCACCACATTTTAAAGCTTTGATCTTAATTTTCTCTGTGAAAACTCAACCGAGTTTTAATTGGAATACCATTTATATTGACTCTACTTCAAAATAATTATGATTTGGACAATTTAAAATTTTGTTCAACTTTTTTGTTTTTCCATTTTTAGGCGTTTCTAGGCGGTTTAGACGATTTTGGACCTTATTTTGGAATCACCACATTTTAAACTTTAATCATGATTTTCTCTGTGAAAACTCAACCGGTTTTAGGATACCATTTATATTGACTCTACTTCAATATAATTATGATATGGACAATTTAAAATTTTTTTCAACTTTTTGTTTTTTCCATTTTTAGGCGTTTCTAGTCGTCCTAGACGATTTTGGACCTTATTTTGGAATCACCATATTTTAAGCTTTGATCTTGATTTTCTCTGTGAAAACTCAACCGATTTTGGGATACCATTAATATTGACTCTACTTCAAAATAATTATGATTTAGACCATTTAAAATTTTTTTCAACTTCTTTGTTTTTCCATTTTTAGGCGTTTCCAGTCGTACAAGACGATTTTGGACCTTATTTTGGAATCACTTGCATTTTATAACTTTGATCTTAATTTTCTCTGTGAAAGCTCAACCTATTTCTTAATTGGAATACCATTTATATTTCGACTCTACTTCAAAATTATTATGGATTTAGACAATTTAAAATTTACTTCAACTTATTTTGTTTTCCCATTTTTAAGGATTTTCTAGTCGTCTTAGCCGATTTTGGACCCTATTTTGGAATCACCAAATTTTAAATTTTGATCTTGATATGCTCTGTGAAAACTCAACCGGTTTTTAATTGGAATACCATTTATATTGACTCTACTTCAAAATACATCATGAGTGGACAATTTAATATTTTTTTTTCAATAGTTTTTGTTTTTCTCATTTTTAGGCGTTTCTAGTCGTTCTAGACGATTTTGGACCTTGGTTTGGAATCACCACATTTAAAGTTTTGATCATGATTTTCTCTGTGAAAACTTAACCGAGTTTTAATTGGGAATACAATTTATATGGGACTCTACTATAAAATAATTATGATTTCGACAATTTAAAAATTTTTTCCAACTTTTTTTGTTTTCCCATTTTTTAGGCGTTTCTAGTCGTCCTAGACGATTTTGGACCTTATTTTGGAATAACCACATTTTAAACAGTGATCTTGATTTTCCCCCATGAAAACTCGACCGATTTTGAAATTGGATTTACAATTTTTATTATTGACTCTACTTCAAAATAATTATGATTTGGACGGAATTCAAAATTTTTGTTCAACTTTTGTGTTTTTCCATTTTTAGGCGTTTCTAGCCGTCCTAGACGATTTTGGACC
>JAECXC010001075.1:0-34104 GCA_018152125.1 Drosophila dunni | reverse complement strand
AGAAAACAATTTTAAATTGTCGAAATCATAATTATTTTGAGGTAAAGTCAATATAAATGGTATTCCAATTAAAAACCGGTTGAGTTTTCACAGAGATAATCTAGATTAATGCTCTTAATATGGTGATTCCAAAATAAGGTCTAAAATCGTCTAGGACGACTAGAAACGCCTAAAAATGAAAAAATAAAAAAAGTTGAAAAAAAAATTATAAATTGTCCAAATCATAATTATTTTGATGTAGAGTCAATATAAATGGTATTCCAATTAAAAACCGGTTGAGTTTTCACAGAGAAAATCAAGATTAATGCTCTAAATGTGGTGATTCCAAAATAATGTCTAAAATCGTCTAGGACGACTAGAAACGCCTAAAAATGAAAAAATAAAACAAGTTGAAAAAAATTATAAATTGTCGAAATCATAATTATTTTGAAGTAGAGTCAATATAAATGGTATTCCAATTAAAAACCGGTTGAGTTTTCACAGAGAAAATCAAGATTAATGCTCTAAATATGGTGATTCCAAAATAAGGTCTAAAATCGTATAGGACGACTAGAAACGCCTAAAAATGAAAAAATAAAAAAAGTTGAAAAAAAATTTTAAATTGTCGATATCAAGATTAATGCTCTAAATGTGGTGATTCCAAAATAAGGTCCAAAATCGTCTAGGACGCCTTGAAACGCCTAAGAATGAAAAAAACAAAAAAAAAGGTGAAAAAAATTTTAAATTGTCAAAATCATAATTATTTTGAAGTAGAGTCAATATAAATGGTATTTCAATTAAAAATGGTTGAGTTTTCACAGAGAAAATCAAGATTAATGCTCTAAATGTGGAGATTCCAAAATAAGGTCTAAAATCGTCTAGGACGACTAGAAACGCCTACAAATGACAAAATAAAAAAAGTAGAAAAAAAATTTTAAATTTTCGAAATCATAATTATTTTGAGGTAAAGTCAATATAAATGGTATTCCAATTAAAAACCGGTTGAGTTTTCACAGAGATAATCAAGATTAATGCTCTTAATGTGGTGATTCCAAAATAAGGTCTAAAATCGTCTAGGACGACTAGAAACGCCTTAAAAAGAAAAAATAAAAAAAGTTGAAAAAAAATTATAAATTGTCCAAATCATAATTATTTTGAAGTAGAGTCAATATAAATGGTATTCCAATTAAAAACCGGTTGAGTTTTCACAGAGAAAATCAAGACTAATGCTCTTAATGTGGTGATTCCAAAATAAGGTCTAAAATCGTCTAGGACGCTTAGAAACGCCTAAAAATGAAAAAACAAAAAAAAAGGTGAAAAAAATTTTAAATTGTCGAAATCATAATTATTTTGAAGTAGAGTCAATATAAATGGTATTTCAATTAAAAATGGTTGAGTTTTCACAGAGAAAATCAAGATTAATGCTCTTAATGTGGAGATTCCAAAATAAGGTCTAAAATCTTCAAGGACGACTAGAAACGCCTAAATATGAAAAAATAAAAAAAGTTGAAAAAAATTATAAATTGTCCAAATCATAATTATTTTGAAGTAGTGTCAATATAAATGGTATTCCAATTAAAAATCGGTTGAGTTTTCACAGAGAAAATTAAGATTAATGCTCTAAATGTGGTGATTCCAAAATAAGGTCTAAAATCGTCTAGGACTACTAGAAACGCCTAAAAATGAAAAAATAAAAAAAGTGGAAAAAAAATTTTAAATTGTCGAAATCAAGATTAATGCTCTAAATGTGGTGATTCCAAAATAAGGTCTAAAATCGTCTAGGACGACTAGAAACGTCTTAAAATGAAATAATAAAAAAAGTTGAAAAAAAATTTTAAATTGTCGAAATCATAATTATTTTGAAGTAGAGTCAATATAAATGGTATTTCAATTAAAAACCGGTTGAGTTTTTACAAAGAAAATCAAGATTAATGCTCTAAATGTGGTGATTCCAAAATAAGGTCCAAAATCGTCTAGGACGCCTTGAAACGCCTAAAAATGAAAAAACAAAAAAAAAGGTGAACAAAATTTTAAATTGTCGAAATCATAATTATTTTGAAGAAGAGTCAATATAAATGGTATTTCAATTAAAAACCGGTTGAGTTTTTACAAAGAAAATCAAGATTATAGCTCTAAATGTGGTGATTCCAAAATAAGGTCCAAAATCGTCTAGGACGCCTTGAAACGCCTAAAAATGAAAAAACAAAAAAAAAGGTGAAAAAAATTTTAAATTGTCGAAATCATAATTATTTTGAAGTAGAGTCAATATAAATGGTATTTCAATTAAAAATGGTTGAGTATTCACAGAGAAAATCAAGATTAATGCTCTTAATGTAGAGATACCAAAATAAGGTCTAAAATCGTCTAGGACGACTAGAAACGCCTAAAAATGACAAAATAAAAAAAGTTGAAAAAAAATTTTAAATTGTCGAAATCATAATTATTTTGAGGTAAAGTCAATATAAATGGTATTCCAATTAAAAACCGGTTGAGTTTTCAAAGAGATAATCTAGATTAATGCTCTTAATATGGTGATTCCAAAATAAGGTCTAAAATCGTCTAGGACGACTAGAAACGCCTAAAAATGAAAAAATAAAAAAAAGTTGAAAAAAAATTATAAATTGTCCAAATCATAATTATTTTGAAGTAGAGTCAATATAAATGGTATTCAAATTAAAAACCGGTTGAGTTTTCACAGAGAAAATCAAGATTAATGCTTTAAATGTGGTGATTCCAAAATAATGTCTAAAATCGTCTAGGACGACTAGGAACGCCTAAAAATGAAAAAAATAAATAAAAGTTGAAAAAAATTATAAATTGTCGAAATCATAATTATTTTGAAGTAGAGTCAATATAAATGGTATTCCAATTAAAAACCGGTTGAGTTTTCACAGAGAAAATCAAGATTAATGCTCTAAATGTGGTGATTCCAAAATAAGGTCTAAAATCGTCTAGGACGACTAGAAACGCCTAAAAATGAAAAAATAAAAAAAGTTGAAAAAAAATTTTAAATTGTCGAAATCAAGATTAATGATCTAAATGTTGTGATTCCAAAATAAGGTCCAAAATCGTCTAGGACGCCTTGAAACGCTTAAAAATGAAAAAAAAAAAAAATTGAAAAAAAATTTTAAATTGTCGAAATCATAATTATTTTGAAGTAGAGTCAATATAAATGGTATTTCAATTAAAAACCGGTTGAGTTTTCACAGAGAAAATCAAGATTAATGCTCTAAATGTGGTGATTCCAAAATAAGGTCTAAAATCGTCTAGGACGACTAGAAACGCCTAAAAATGAAAAAACAAAAAAAAAGGTGAAAAAAATTTTAAATTGTCGAAATCATAATTATATTGAAGTAGAGTCAATATAAATGGTATTTCAATTAAAAGTGGTTGAGTTTTCACAGAGAAAATCAAGATTAATGCTCTTAATGTGGAGATTCCAAAATAAGGTCTAAAATCGTCTAGGACGACTAGAAACGCCTAAAAATGACAAAATAAAAATAGTAGAAAACAATTTTAAATTGTCGAAATCATAATTATTTTGAGGTAAAGTCAATATAAATGGTATTCCAATTAAAAACCGGTTGAGTTTTCACAGAGAAAATCAAGATTAATGCTCTAAATGTGGTGATTCCAAAATAAGGTCTAAAATCGTCTAGGACGACTAGAAACGCCTAAAAATGAAAAAACAAAAAAAAAGGTGAAAAAAATTTTAAATTGTCGAAATCATAATTATATTGAAGTAGAGTCAATATAAATGGTATTTCAATTAAAAGTGGTTGAGTTTTCACAGAGAAAATCAAGATTAATGCTCTTAATATGGTGATTCCAAAATAAGGTCTAAAATCGTCTAGGACGACTAGAAACGCCTAAAAATGAAAAAATAAAAAAAGTTGAAAAAAAAAATTATAAATTGTCCAAATCATAATTATTTTGAAGTAGAGTCAATATAAATGGTATTCCAATTAAAAACCGGTTGAGTTTTCACAGAGAAAATCAAGATTAATGCTCTAAATGTGGTGATTCCAAAATAATGTCTAAAATCGTCTAGGACTACTAGAAACGCCTAAAAATGAAAAAATAAAACAAGTTGAAAAAAAATTATAAATTGTCGAAATCATAATTATTTTGAAGTAGAGTCAATATAAATGGTATTCCAATTAAAAACCGGTTGAGTTTTCACAGAGAAAATCAAGATTAATGCTCTAAATATGGTGATTCCAAAATAAGGTCTAAAATCGTCTAGGACGACTAGAAACGCCTAAAAATGAAAAAATAAAAAAAGTTGAAAAAAAATTTTAAATTGTCGATATCAAGATTAATGCTCTAAATGTGGTGATTCCAAAATAAGGTCCAAAATCGTCTAGGACGCCTTGAAACGCCTAAAAATGAAAAAATAAAAAAAGTTGAAAAAAAATTTTAAATTGTCGAAATCATAATTATTTTGAAGTAGAGTCAATATAAATGGTATTTCAATTAAAAACCGGTTGAGTTTTCACAGAGAAAATCAAGATTAATGCTTTAAATGTGGTGATTCCAAAATAAGGTCTAAAATCGTCTAGGACGACTAGAAACGCCTAAAAATGACAAAATAAAAAAAGTAGAAAAAAAATTTTAAATTGTCCAAATCATAATTATTTTGAAGTAGAGTCAATATAAATGGTATTCCAATTAAAAACCGGTTGAGTTTTCACAGAGAAAATCAAGATTAATGCTCTAAATGTGGTGATTCCAAAATAAGGTCTAAAATCGTCTAGGACGACTAGAAACGCCTAAAAATGAAAAAATAAAAAAAGTTGAAAAAAATTTTTAAATTGTCGAAATCAAGATTAATGCTCTAAATGTGGTGATTCCAAAATAAGGTTTAAAATCGTCTAGGACGATTAGAAACGCCTAAAAATGAAAAAATAAAAAAAGTTGAAAAAAATTATAAATTGTCCAAATCATAATTATTTTGAAGTAGAGGCAATATAAATGGTATTCCAATTAAAAACCGGTTGAGTTTTCACAGAGAAAATCAAGATTAATGCTCTAAATGTGGTGATTCCAAAATAAGGTCCAAAATCGTCTAGGACGCCTTGAAACGCCTAAAAATGAAAAAAAATAAAAAAAAGTTGAAAAAAAATTTTAAAGTGTCGAAATCATAATTATTTTGAAGTAGAGTCAATATAAATGGTATTTCAATTAAAAACCGGTTGAGTTTTCACAGAGAAAATCAAGATTAATGCTCTAAATATGGTGATTCCAAATGAAGGTCCAAAATCGTCTAGGACGCCTAGAAACGCTTAAAAATGAAAAAATAAAAAAAGGTGAAAAAAAATTTTAAATTGTCGAAATCATAATTATTTTGAAGTAGAGTCAATATAAATGGTATTTCAATTAAAAACCGGTTGAGTTTTCACAAAGAAAATCAAGATTAAAGCTCTAAATGTGGTGATTCCAAAATAAGGTCTAAAATCGTCTAGGACGCTTAGAAACGCCTAAAAATGAAAAAACACAAAAAAGGTGAAAAAAAATTTTAAATGGTCGAAATCATAATTATTTTGAAGTAGAGTCAATATAAATGGTATTTCAATTAAAAATGGTTGAGTTTTTACAGAGAAAATCAAGATTAATGCTCTAAATGTGGTGATTCCAAAATAATGTCTAAAATCGTCTAGTACGACTAGAAACGCCTAAAAATGACAAAATAAAAAAAGTAGAAAAAAAATTTTAAATTGTCGAAATCATAATTATATTGAAGTAAAGTCAATATAAATGGTATTCCAATGAAAAACCGGTTGAGTTTTCACAGAGAAAATCAAGATTAATGCTCTAAATATGGTGATTCCAAATGAAGGTCCAAAATCGTCTAGGACGCCTAGAAACGCCTAAAAATGAAAAAATAAAAAAAGTTGAAAAAAAATTATAATTTGTCGAAATCAAGATTAATGCTCTAAATGTGGTGATTCCAAAATAAGGCCTAAAATCGTCTAGGACGACTAGAAACGCCTAAAAATGACAAAATAAAAAAAGTAGAAAAAAAATTTTAAATTGTCGAAATCATAATTATATTGAAGTAAAGTCAATATAAATGGTATTCCAATTAAAAACCGGTTGAGTTTTCACAGAGATAATCAAGATTAATGCTCTTAATGTGGTGATTCCAAAATAAGGTCTTAAATCGTCTAGGACGACTAGAAACGCCTTAAAATGAAAAAAAAAAAAAAAAAAAAAAAAAATTTTATATTGTCGAAATCATAATTATTTTGAAGTAGAGTCAATATGAATGGTATTTCAATTAAAAATGGTCTAGGACAATTAAAATCGTCTAGGACGACTAGAAACGCCTAAAAATGACAAAATAAAAAAAAGGAAAAAAATTTTAAATTGTCGAAATCATAATTATTTTGAAGTAAAGTCAATATAAATGGTATTCCAATTAAAAACCGGTTGAGTTTTCACAGAGAAAATCAAGATTAATGCTCTAAATGTGGTGATTCCAAAATAAGGTCCAAAATCGTCTAGGACGACTAGAAACCCTAAAAATGAAATAATAAAAAAATTTCAAATTGTCGAAATCAAGATTAATGCTCTAAACATGGTGATTCCAAATTAAGGTCCAAAATCGTCTAGGACGCCTAGAAACGCCTAAAAATAAAAAAACAAAAAAAAAAGTGAAAAAAATTTTAAATTGTCGAAATCATAATTATTTTGAAGTCGAGTCAATATAAATGGTATTTCAATTTAAAATGGTTGAGTTTTCACAGAGAAAATCAAGATTAATGCTCTAAATGTGGTGATTCCAAAATAATGTCTAAAATCGTCTAGTACGACTAGAAACGCCTAAAAATGACAAAATAAAAAAAGTAGAAAAAAAAATTTTAAATTGTCGAAAAGGACGACTAGGACGACTAGAAACGCCTAAAAATGAAAAAATAAAAAAAGTTGAAAAAAAATTATAATTTGTCGAAATCAAGATTAATGCTCTAAATGTGGTGATTCCAAAATAAGGCCTAAAATCGTCTAGGACGACTAGAAACGCCTAAAAATGACAAAATAAAAAAAGTAGAAAAAAATTTTAAATTGTCGAAATCATAATTATATTGAAGTAAAGTCAATATAAATGGTATTCCAATTAAAAACCGGTTGAGTTTTCACAAAGATAATCAAGATTAATGCTCTTAATGTGGTGATTCCAAAATAAGGTCTTAAATCGTCTAGGACGACTAGAAACGCCTTAAAATGAAAAAATAAAAAAAGTTGAAAAAAAATTTTATATTGTCGAAATCATAATTATTTTGAAGTAGAGTCAATATGAATGGTATTTCAATTAAAAATGGTCTAGGACAATTAAAATCGTCTAGGACGACTAGAAACGCCTAAAAATGACAAAATAAAATTTTAAATTGTCGAAATCATAATTATTTTGAAGTAAAGTCAATATAAATGGTATTCCAATTAAAAACCGGTTGAGTTTTCACAGAGAAAATCAAGATTAATGCTCTAAATGTGGTGATTCCAAAATAAGGTCCAAAATCGTCTAGGACGACTAGAAACGCATAAAAATGAAATAATAAAAAAATTTCAAATTGTCGAAATCAAGATTAATGCTCTAAACATGGTGATTCCAAATTAAGGTCCAAAATCGTCTAGGACGCCTAGAAACGCCTAAAAATGAAAAAAAAAAAAAAAAAAGTGAAAAAAATTTTAAATTGTCGAAATCATAATTATTTTGAAGTCGAGTCAATATAAATGGTATTTCAATTTAAAATGGTTGAGTTTTCACAGAGAAAATCAAGATTAATGCTCTAAATGTGGTGATTCCAAAATAAGGTCTAAAATCGTCTAGGACGACTAGAAACGCCTAAAAATGACAAAATAAAAAAAGTAGAAAAAAAATTTTAAATTGTCGAAATCATAATTATTTTGAAGTATAGTCAATATAAATGGTATTCCAATTAAAAACCGGTTGAGTTTTCACAGAGATAATCAAGACTAATGCTCTTAAAGTGGTGATTCCAAAACAAGGTCTGAAATCGTCTGGGACGACTAGAAACGCCTAAAAATGAAAAAAAAAAAAAGTTGAAAAAAAATTATAAATTGTCCAAATCATAATTATTTTGAAGTAGAGTCAATATAAATGGTATTCCAATTAAAAACCGGTTGAGGTTTCACAGAGAAAATCAAGATTAATGCTCTAAATGTGGTGATTCCAAAATAAGGTCTAAAATCGTCTAGGACGACTAGAAACGCCTAAAGATGAACCAATAAAAAAAGTTGAAAAAAATTTTAAATTGTCGAAATCAAGATTAATGCTGTAAATGTGGTGATTTCAAAATAAGGTCTAAAATCGTCTAGGACGACTAGAAACGCCTAAAAATGAAAAAAAAAAAAAAAAGTTGAAAAAAAGTTATAAATTGTCCAAATCATAATTATTTTGAAGTAGAGTCAATATAAATGGCATTCCAATTAAAAACCGGTTGAGTTTTCACAGAGAAAATCAAGATTAATGCTCTAAATGTGGTGATTCCAAAATAAGGTCTAAAATCGTCTAGGACGACTAGAAACGCGTAAAAATGAAAAAACAAAAAAGTTGAAAAAAATGTTAAATTGTCGAAAACATAATTATTTTGAAGTAGATTCAATATAAATGGTATTCCAATTAAAAACCGGTTGAGTTTTCACAGAGATAATCAAGATTAATGCTCTTAATGTGGTGATTCCAAAATAAGGTCTTAAATCGTCTAGGACGACTAGAAACGCCTAAAAATGAAAAAAATAAAAAAAGTTGAAAAAAATTTTAAATTGTCGAAATCATAATTATTTTGAAGTAGAGTCAATATAAATGGTATTTCAATTAAAAATCGGTTGAGTTTTCACAGAGAAAATCAAGATTAATGCTCTAAATGTGGTGATTCCAAAATAAGGTCTAAAATCGTCTAGGACGACTAGAAACGCCTAAAAATGACAAAATAAAAAAAGTAGAAAAAAAATTTTAAATTGTCGAAATCATAATTATTTTTAAATAAAGTCAATATAAATGGTATTCCAATTAAAAACCGGTTGAGTTTTAACAGAGAAAATCAAGATTAATGCTCTAAATGTGATGATTCCAAAATAAGGTCTAAAATCGTCTAGGACGACTAGAAACGCCTAAAAATGAAATAATAAAAAAAGTTGACAAAAAATTTTAAATTGTCGAAATCAAGATTAATGCTATAAATGTGGTGATTCCAAAATAAGGTCTAAAATCGTCTAGGACGACTAGAAACGCATAAAAATGAAAAAATAAAAAAGTTGAAAAAAATTATAAATTGTCCAAATCATAATTATTTTGAAGTAGAGTCAATATAAATGGTATTTCAATTAAAAACCGGTTGAGTTTTCACAAAGAAAATCAAGATTAAAGCTCTAAATGTGGTGATTCCAAAAATGAAAAAATAAAAAAAAAAGGTGAAAAAAATTTTAAATTGTCAAAATCATAATTATTTTGAAGTAGAGTCAATATAAATGGTATTTCAATTAAAAACCGGTTGAGTTTTCACAAAGAAAATCAAGATTAAAGCTCTAAATGTGGTGATTCCAAAATAAGGTCTAAAATCGTCTAGGACGCTTAGAAACGCCTAAAAATGAAAAAACACAAAAAAAAGGTGAAAAAAATTTTAAATTGTCGAAATCATAATTATATTGAAGTAAAGTCAATATAAATGGTATTCCAATTAAAAACCGGTTGAGTTTTCACAGAGATAATCAAGATTAATGCTCTTAATGTGGTGATTCCAAAATAAGGTCTTAAATCGTCTAGGACGACTAGAAACGCCTTAAAAATGAAAAAATAAAAAAAAGTTGAAAAAAAATTTTATATTGTCGAAATCATAATTATTTTGAAGTAGAGTCAATATGAATGGTATTTCAATTAAAAATGGTCTAGGACAATTAAAATCGTCTAGGACGACTAGAAACGCCTAAAAATGACAAAATAAAATTTTAAATTGTCGAAATCATAATTATTTTGAAGTAAAGTCAATATAAATGGTATTCCAATTAAAAACCGGTTGAGTTTTCACAGAGAAAATCAAGATTAATGCTCTAAATGTGGTGATTCCAAAATAAGGTCCAAAATCGTCTAGGACGACTAGAAACGCCTAAAAATGAAATAATAAAAAATTTCAAATTGTCGAAATCAAGATTAATGCTCTAAACATGGTGATTCCAAATTAAGGTCCAAAATCGTCTAGGACGCCTAGAAACGCCTAAAAATGAAAAAACAAAAAAAAAGTGAAAAAAATTTTAAATTGTCGAAATCATAATTATTTTGAAGTCGAGTCAATATAAATGGTATTTCAATTTAAAATGGTTGAGTTTTCACAGAGAAAATCAAGATTAATGCTCTAAATGTGGTGATTCCAAAATAAGGTCTAAAATCGTCTAGGACGACTAGAAACGCCTAAAAATGACAAAATAAAAAAAGTAGAAAAAAAATTTTAAATTGTCGAAATCATAATTATTTTGAAGTATAGTCAATATAAATGGTATTCCAATTAAAAACCGGTTGAGTTTTCACAGTGATAATCAAGACTAATGCTCTTAAAGTGGTGATTCCAAAACAAGGTCTGAAATCGTCTAGGACGACTAGAAACGCCTAAAAATGAAAAAATAAAAAAAGTTGAAAAAAAATTATAAATTGTCCAAATCATAATTATTTTGAAGTAGAGTCAATATAAATGGTATTCCAATTAAAAACCGGTTGAGGTTTCACAGAGAAAATCAAGATTAATGTTTTAAATGTGGTGATTCCAAAATAAGGTCTAAAATCGTCTAGGACGACTAGAAACGCCTAAAAATGAACCAATAAAAAAAAGGTATTCAATTAAAAAAATTTTTAAATTGTCGAAATCAAGATTAATGCTGTAAATGTGGTGATTTCAAAATAAGGTCTAAAATCGTCTAGGACGACTAGAAACGCCTAAAAATGAAAAAATAAAAAAGTTGAAAAAAAATTATAAATTGTCCAAATCATAATTATTTTGAAGTAGAGTCAATATAAATGGTATTTCAATCAAAAATCGGTTGAGTTTTCACAGAGAAAATCAAGATTAATGCTCTAAATGTGGTGATTCCAAAATAAGGTCCAAAATCGTCTAGGACGACTAGAAACGCCTAAAAATGAAAAAATAAAAAAAGTTGAAAAAAAAATTAAATTGTCGAAATCATAATTATTTTGAAGTAGAGTCAATATAAATGGTATTTCAATTAAAAATCGGTTGAGTTTTCACAGAGAAAATCAAGATTAATGCTCTTAATGTGGTGATTCCAAAATAAGGTCTTAAATCGTCTAGGACGACTAGAAACGCCTAAAAATGAAAAAATAAAAAAAAGTGGAAAAAAAATTTTAAATTGTCGAAATCATAATTATTTTGAAGTAGAGTCAATATAAATGGTATTTCAATTAAAATACAATTGAGTTTTCACAGAGAAAATCAAGATTAATGCTCTAAATGTGGTGATTCCAAAATAAGGTCTAAAATCGTCTAGGACGACTAGAAACGCCTAAAAATGACAAAAATAAAAAAGTAGAAAAAAAATTTTAAATTGTCGAAATCATAATTATTTTTAAGTAAAGTCAATATAAATGGTATTCCAATTAAAAACCGGTTGAGTTTTCACAGAGAAAATCAAGATTAATGCTCTAAATGTGGTGATTCCAAAATAAGGTCTAAAATCGTCTAGGACGACTAGAAACGCCTAAAAATGAAATAATAAAAAAAGTTGACAAAAAATTTTAAATTGTCGAAATCAAGATTAATGCTATAAATGTGGTGATTCCAAAATAAGGTCTAAAATAACGTCTAGGACGACTAGAAACGCCTAAAAATGAAAAAAATAAAAAAGTTGAAAAAAAATTATAAATTGTCCAAATCATAATTATTTTGAAGTAGAGTCAATATAAATGGCATTCAAATTAAAAACCGGTTGAGTTTTCACAGAGAAAATCAAGATTAATGCTCTAAATGTGGTGATTCCAAAATAAGGTCTAAAATCGTCTAGGACGACTAGAAACGCCTAAAAATGAAATAATAAAAAAAGTTGAAAAAAAAATTTCAAATTGTCGAAATCAAGATTAATGCTCTAAACATGGTGATTCCAAATTAAGGTCCAAAATCGTCTAGGACGCCTAGAAACGCCTAAAAATAAAAAAAAAAAAGTGAAAAAAAATTTTGAATTGTCGAAATCATAATTATTTTGAAGTCGAGTCAATATAAATGGTATTTCAATTTAAAATGGTTGAGTTTTCACAGAGAAAATCAAGATTAATGCTCTAAATGTGGTGATTCCAAAATAAGGTCTAAAATCGTCTAGGACGACTAGAAACGCTTAAAAATTACAAAATAAAAAAAAGTAGAAAAAAATTTTAAATTGTCGAAATCATAATTATTTTGAAGTATAGTCAATATAAATGGTATTCCAATTAAAAACCGGTTGAGTTTTCACAGAGATAATCAAGACTAATGCTCTTAATGTGGTGATTCCAAAATAAGGTCTGAAATCGTCTAGGACGACTAGAAACGCCTAAAAATGAAAAAAATAAAAAAAGTTGAAAAAAAATTATAAATTGTCCAAATCATAATTATTTTGAAGTAGAGTCAATATAAATGGTATTCCAATTAAAAACCGGTTGAGGTTTTCACAGAGAAAAATCAAGATTAATGCTCTAAATGTGGTGATTCCAAAATAAGGTCTAAAATCGTCTAGGACGACTAGAAACGCCTAAAAATGAAATAATAAAAAAAGTTGAAAAAAAAATTTTAAATTGTCGAAATCAAGATTAATGCTGTAAATGTGGTGATTTCAAAATAAGGTCTAAAATCGTCTAGGACGACTAGAAACGCCTAAAAATGAAAAAATAAAAAAAAGGTGAAAAAAATTATAAATTGTCCAAATCATAATTATTTTGAAGTAGAGTCAATATAAATGGTATTCCAATTAAAAACCGGTTGAGTTTTCACAGAGAAAATCAAGATTAATGCTCTAAATGTGGTGATTCCAAAATAAGGTCTAAAATCGTCTGGGACGACTAGAAACGCCTAAAAATGAAAAAAATAAAAAAGTTGAAAAAAAATGTTAAATTGTCGAAATCATAATTATTTTGAAGTAAAGTCAATATAAATGGTATTCCAATTAAAAACCGGTTGAGTTTTCACAGAGAAAATCAAGATTAATGCTCTAAATGTGGTGATTCCAAAATAAGGTCTAAAATCGTCTAGGACGACTAGAAACGCCTAAAAATGACAAAATAAAAAAAGTAGAAAAAAAATTTTAAATTGTCGAAATCATAATTATTTTTAAGTAAAGTCAATATAAATGGTATTCCAATTAAAAACCGGTTGAGTTTTAACAGAGAAAATCAAGATTAATGCTCTAAATGTGGTGATTCCAAAATAAGGTCTAAAATCGTCTAGGACGACTAGAAACGCCTAAAAATGAAATAATAAAAAAAGTTGAAAAAAAATTTTAAATTGTCGAAATCAAGATTAATGCTCTAAATGTGGTGATTCCAAAATAAGGTCTAAAATCGTCTAGGACGACTAGAAACGCCTAAAAATGAAAAAATAAAAAAAAGTTGAAAAAAAATTATAAATTGTCCAAATCATAATTATTTTGAAGTAGAGTCAATATAAATGGCATTCAAATTTAAAACCGGTTGAGTTTTCACAGAGAAAATCAAGATTAATGCTCTAAATGTAGTGATTCCAAAATAAGGTCTAAAATCGTCTAGGACGACTAGAAACGCCTAAAAATGAAAAAAATAAAAAAAGTTGAAAAAAAAATTTTAAATTGTCGAAATCAAGATTAAGGCTCTAAATGTGGTGATTCCAAATTAAGGTCCAGAATCGTCTAGGACGCATAGAAACGCCTTAAAATGAAAAAAAAAAAAAAGTGAAAAAAATTTTAAATTGTCGAAATCATAATTATTTTGAAGTAGAGTCAATATAAATGGTATTCCAATTGAACACCGATTGAGTTTTCACAAAGAAAATCAAGATTAATGCTCTAAATGTGGTGATTCCAAAATAAGGTCTAAAATCGTCTAGGACGACTAGAAACGCCTAAAAATGACAAAATAAAAAAAGTTGAAAAAAAATTATAAATTGTCCAAATCATAATTATTTTGAAGTAGAGTCAATATAAATGGTATTCCAATTAAAAACCGGTTGAGTTTTCACAGAGAAAATCAAGATTAATGCTCTAAATGTGGTGATTCCAAAATAAGGTCTAAAATCGTCTAGGACGACTAGAAACGCCTAAAAATGAAAAAAAAAAAGTTGAAAAAAAAAAAAGTTGAAAAAAAATTTTAAATTGTCGAAAATCAAAATTAATGCTCTAAATGTGGTGATTCCAAAATATGGTCTTAAATCGTCTAGGACGACTGGCAACGTCTTAAAATTAAAAAATAAAAAAAGTTGAAAAAAAATTTTAAATTGTCGAAATCGTAATTATTTTGAAGTAGAGTCAATATAAATGGTATTTCAATTAAAAACCGGTTGAGTTTTCACAGAGAAAATCAAGATTAATGCTCTTAATGTGGTGATTCCAAAATAAGGTCCAAAAACGTCTAGGACGACTAGAAACGCCTAAAAATTAAAAAATAAAAAAAAAGTTGAAAAAAAATTTTAAACTGTCGAAATCAAGATTAATGCTCTAAATGTGGTGATTCCAAAATAAGGTCTAAAATCGTCTAGGACGACTAGAAACGTCTTAAAATGAAAAAATAAAAAAAAGTTGAAAAAAATTTTAAATTGTCGAAATCATAATTATTTTGAAGTAGAGTCAATATAAATGGTATTTCAATTAAAAACCGGTTGAGTTTTCACAAAGAAAATCAAGATTAAAGCTCTAAATATGGTGATTCCAAAATAAGGTCCAAAATCGTCTAGGACGCCTTGAAACGCCTAAAAATGAAAAAATAAAAAAAGTTGAAAAAAAATTTTAAATTGTCGAAATCATAATTATTTTGAAGTAGAGTCAATATAAATGGTATTTCAATTAAAAACCGGTTGAGTTTTCACAGAGAAAATCAAGATTAATGCTCTTAATGTGGTGATTCCAAAATAAGGTCCAAAATCGTCTAGGACGACTAAGAACGCCTAAAAATGAAAAAATAAAATAGTTGAATAAAAATTATAAATTGTCGAAATCATAATTATTTTGAAGTAGAGTCAATATATGTGGTATTCCAATTAATTGTAAATTGTCAAAATCATAATTATTTTGAAGTATAGTCAATATAAATGGTATTCCAATTAAAAACCGGTTGAGTTTTCACAGAGAAAATCAAGATTAATGCTCTAAATGTGGTGATTCCAAAATAAGGTCTAAAATCGTCTAGGACGACTAGAAACGCCTAAAAATGAAAAAAATAAAAAAAGTTGAAAAAAATTTTAAATTGTCGAAATCATAATTATTATGAAGTAGAGTCAATATAAATGGTATTTCAATTAAAAATCGGTTGAGTTTTCACAAAGAAAATCAAGATTAATGCTCTAAATGTGGTGATTCCAAAATAAGGTCTAAAATCGTCTAGGACGACTAGAAACTCCTAAAAATTAAAAAATAAAAAAAATTAAAAAAAAAATTTTAAATTGTCGAAATCAAGATTAATGCTCTAAATGTGGTGATTCCAAAATAAGGTCCAAAATCGTCTAGACGACAAGAAACGTCTTAAAATGAAAAAATAAAAAAAGTTGAAAAAAATTTTAAATTGTCGAAATCATAATTATTTTGAAGTAGAGTGAATATAAATGGTATTTCAATTAAAAACCGGTTGAGTTTTCACAAAGAAAATTAAAATTAAAGCTCTTAATGTGGTGATTCCAAAATAAGGTCCAATATCGTCTAGGACGCCTTGAAACGCCTAAAAATGAAAAAAATAAAATAAAAGTAGAAAAAAATTTTTAAATTGTCGAAATCATAATATTTTGAAGTAGAGTCAATATAAATGGTATTTCAATTAAAAACCGGTTGAGTTTTCACAGAGAAAATCAAGATTAATGCTATAAATATGGTGATTCCAAATTAAGGTCCAAAATCATCTAGAACGCCTAGAAACGCCTAAAAATGAAAAAACAAAAAAAAGGTGAAAAAAATTTTTAAATTGTCGAAATCATAATTATTTTGAAGAAGAGTCAATATAAATGGTATTTCAATTAAAAATCGGTTGATTTTACACAGAGAAAATCAAGATTAATGCTCTTAATGTGGTGATTCCAAAATAAGGTATAAAATCGTCTAGAACGACTAGAAACGCCTAAAAATGAAAAAAACTAAAAAAGTTGAAAAAAAATTTTAAATTGTCGAAATCATAATTATTTTGAAGTAGAGTCAATATAAATGTTATTCAAATTAAAAACCGGTTGAGTTTTCACAGAGATAATCAAGATTAATGCTCTTAATGTGGTGATTCCAAAATAAGGTATAAAATCGTCTAGGACGACTAGAAACGCCTAAAAATGAAAAAACTAAAAAAGTTGAAAAAAAATTTTAAATTGTCGAAATCATAATTATTTTGAAGTAGAGTCAATATAAATGGTATTCAAATTAAAAACCGGTTGAGTTTTCACAGAGAAAATCAAAATTAATGCTCTAAATGTGGTGATTCCAAAATAAAAATAAGTGAAAAAATTTTAAATTGTCGAAATCATAATTATTTTGAAGTAGAGTCAATATAAATGGTATTCCAATTAAAAACCGGTTGAGTTTTCACAGAGAAAATCAAGACTAATGCTCTAAATGTGGTGATTCCAAAATAAGGTCCAAAATCGTCTAGGACGCCTAGAAACGCCTAAAAATGAAAAAATAAAAAAAGTTGAAAAAAATTTTAAATTGTCGAAATCATAATTATTTTGAAGTTGAGTCAATATAAATGGTATTCCAATTAAAAACCGGTTGAGTTTTCACAGAGAAAATCAAAATTAGAGCTCTTAATGTGGTAATTCCAAAATAATGTCTAAAATCGTCTAGGACGACTAGAAACGCCTAAAAATGAAAAAATAAAAAAAGTTGAACAAAAATTATAAATTGTCTAAATCATAATTATTTTAAAGTAGAGTCAATATAAATGGTATTCCAATTAAAAACCGGTTGAGTTTTCACAGAGAAAATCAAGATTAATGCTCTAAATGTGGTGATTCCAAAATTAGGTCTAAAATCGTCTAGGACGACTAGAAACGCTTAAAAATGAAGAAAATAAAAAAATTGAACAAAAATTATAAATTGTCCAAATCATAATTATTTTGAAGTAGAGTCAATATAAATGGTATTCCAATTAAAAACCGGTTAAGTTTTCACAGAGAAAATCAAGACTATTGCTCTAAATGTGTAGGACGACTAGAAACGCCTAAAAATGAAAAAATAAAAAAGTTGAAAAAAAATTATAAATTGTCGCAATCATAATTATTTTGAAGTAGAGTCAATATAAATGGTATTCCAATTAAAAACCGGTTGAGTTTTCACTGAGAAAATCAAAATTAGAGCTCTTAATGTGGTGATTCCAAAATAAGGTCTAAAATCGTCTAGGACGACTAGAAACGCCTAAAAATGAAAAATAAAAAAAAAGTTGAAAAAAAATTTAAATTGTCCAAATCATAATTATTTTGAAGTAGAGTCAATATAAATGGTATTCAAATTAAAAACCGGTTGAGTTTTCACAGAGAAAATCAAGATTAATGCTCTAAATGTAGTGATTCCAAAATAATGTCTAAAATCGTCTAGGACGACTAGAAACGCCTAAAAATGACAAAATAAAAAAAGTAGAAAAAATTTTAAATTGTCAACATCATAATTATTTTGAAGTAGAGTCAATATAAATGGTATTCCAATTAAAAACCGGTTGAGTTTTCACAGAGATAATCAAGATTAATGCTCTTAATGTGGTGATTCCAAAATGAGGTCTAAAATCGTCTAGGACGACTAGAAACGCCTAAAAATGAAAAAAATAAAAAAGTTGAAAAAAAATTATAAATTGTCCAAATCATAATTATTTTGAAGTAAAGTCAATATAAATGGTATTCCAAATAAAAACCGGTTGAGTTTTCACAGAGAAAATCAAGATTAATGCTCTTAATGTAGTGATTCCAAAATAAGGTCTAAAATCGTCTAGGACGACTAGAAACGCCTAAAAATTAAAAAATAAAAAAGTTGAAAAAAAATTATAAATTGTCCAAATCATAATTATTTTTAAGTAGAGTCAATATAAATGGTATTCCAATTAAAAACCGGTTGAGTTTTCATAGAGAAAATCAAAATTAATGCTCTAAATGTGGTGATTCCAAAATAAAATAAGTAATAAAATTTTAAATTGTCGAAATCATAATTATTTTAAAGTAGAGTCAATATAAATGGTATTTCAATTAAAAATCGGTTGAGTTTTCACAGAGATAATCAATATTAATGCTCTTTATGTGGTGATTCCAAAATAAGGTCCAAAATCGTCTAGAACGACTAGAAACGCCGAAAAATTGAAAAACAAAATAAATGTGAAAAAAATTTTAAATTGTCGAAATCATAATTATTTTGAAGTAGAGTCAATATAAATGGTATTTCAATTAAAAATCGGTTGAGTTTTCACAGAGAAAATCAAGATTAATACTCTTAATGTGGTGATTCCAAAATAAGGTCTAAAATCGTCTAGGACGACTAGAAACGCCTAAAAATGAAAAAACAAAAAAAAAAAAAAATATTTTAAATTGTCGAAATCAAGATTAATGCTCTAAATGTGGTGATTCCAAAATAAGGTCTAAAATCGTCTAGGACGACTAGAAACGCCTAAAAATGAAAAAATAAAAAAAGTTGAAAAAAAATTATAAATTGTCCAAATCATAATTATTTTGAAGTAGAGTCAATATAAATGGTATTTCAATTAAAAACCGGTTGAGTTTTCACAGAGAAAATCAAGATAAATGCTCTAAATGTGGTGATTCCAAAATAAGGTCCAAAATCGTCTAGGACACCTAGAAACGCCTAAAAATGAAAAAATAAAAAAAGTTGAAAAAAAATTTTAAATTGTCGAAATCATAATTATTTTTAAGTAGAGTCAATATAAATGGTATTCAAGACTATTGCTCTAAATGTGTAGGACGACAAGAAACGCCTAAAAATGAAAAAATAAAAAAAAGTTGAAAAAAATTATAAATTGTCGCAATCATAATTATTTTGAAGTAGAGTCAATATAAATGGTATTCCAATTAAAAACCGGTTGAGTTTTCACAGAGAAAATCAATATTAATGCTCTTTATGTGGTGATTCCAAAATAAGGTCCAAAATCGTCTAGGACGACTAGAAACGCCGAAAAATGAAAAAACAAAAAAAATGTGAAAAAAATTTTAAATTGTCGAAATCATAATTATTTTGAAGTAGAGTCAATATAAATGGTATTCCAATTAAAAACCGGTTGAGTTTTCACAGAGAAAATCAATATTAATGCTCTTAATGTGGTGATTCCAAAATAAGGTCTAAAATCGTCTAGGACGACTAGAAACGCCTAAAAATGAAAAAACAAAAAAAGAAAAAAAAAAATTTTAAATTGTCGAAATCAAGATTAATGCTCTTAATGTGGTGATTCAAAAATAAGGTCTAAAAATCGTCTAGGACGACTTAAAATGCCTAAAAATGAAAAAATAAAAAAAGTTAAAAAAAAATTATAAATTGTCCAAATCATAATTATTTTGAAGTAGAGTCAATATAAATGGTATTTCAATTAAAAACCGGTTGAGTTTTCACAGAGAAAATCAAGATAAATGCTCTAAATGTGGTGATTCCAAAATAAGGTCCAAAATCGTCTAGGACACCTAGAAACGCCTAAAAATGAAAAAATTAAAAAAGTTGAAAAAAAATTTTAAATTGTCGAAATCATAATTATTTTGAAGTAGAGTCAATATAAATGGTATTCCAATTAAAAACCGGTTGAGTTTTCACAGAGAAAATCAAGATTAATGCTCTAAATGTGGTGATTCCAAAATAAGGTCTAAAATCGTCTAGGACGACTAGAAACGCCTAAAAATGAAAAAATAAAAAAAGTTGAAAAAAATTTTAAATTGTCCAAATCATAATTATTTTGAAGTAGAGTCAATATAAATGGTATTCCAATTAAAAACCGGTTGAGTTTTCACAGAGAAAATCAAGATTAATGCTCTAAATATGGTGATTCCAAACTAAGGTCCAAAATCGTCTAGGACGCCTAGAAACGCCTAAAAAATGAAAAAACAAAAAAAAAAGGTGAAAAAAATTTTAAATTGTCGAAATCATAATTATTTTGAAGTAGAGTCAATATAAATGGTATTTCAATTAAAAACCGGTTGAGTTTTCACAGAGAAAATCAAGATAAATGCTCTAAATGTGGTGATTCCAAACTAAGGTCCGAAATCGTCTAGGAAGCCTAGAAACGCCTAAAAATGAAAAAACAAAAAAAAGGTGAAACAAATTTTAAATTGTCGAAATCATAATTATTTTGAAGTAGAGTCAATATAAATGGTATTTCAATTAAAAATGGTTGAGTTTTCACAGAGAAAATCAAGATTAATGCTCTAAATGTAGTGATTCCAAAATAAGGTCTAAAATCGTCTAGGACGACTAGAAACGCCTAAAAATGACAAAATAAAAAAAGTAGAAAAAAATTTTAAATTGTCAACATCATAATTATTTTGAAGTAGAGTCAATATAAATGGTATTCCAATTAAAAACCGGTTGAGTTTTCACAGAGATAATCAAGATTAATGCTCTTAATGTGGTGATTCCAAAATGAGGTCTAAAATCGTCTAGGACGACTAGAAACGCCTAAAAATGAAAAAAATAAAAAAAGTTGAAAAAAAATTATAAATTGTCCAAATCATAATTATTTTGAAGTAAAGTCAATATAAATGGTATTCCAATTAAAAACCGGTTGAGTTTTCACAGAGAAAATCAAGATTAATGCTCTTAATGTGGTGATTCCAAAATAAGGTCTAAAATCGTCTAGGACGCCTAGAAACGCCTAAAAAATGAAAAAAATAAAAAAGTTGAAAAAAAATTATAAATTGTCCAAATCATAATTATTTTTAAGTAGAGTCAATATAAATGGTATTCCAATTAAAAACCGGTTGAGTTTTCATAGAGAAAATCAAAATTAATGCTCTAAATGTGGTGATTCCAAAATAAAATAAGTAAAAAAATTTTAAATTGTCGAAATCATAATTATTTTAAAGTAGAGTCAATATAAATGGTATTTCAATTAAAAATCGGTTGAGTTTTCACAGAGATAATCAATATTAATGCTCTTTATGTGGTGATTCCAAAATAAGGTCCAAAATCGTCTAGAACGACTAGAAACGCCGAAAAATTGAAAAACAAAATAAATGTGAAAAAAATTTTAAATTGTCGAAATCATAATTATTTTGAAGTAGAGTCAATATAAATGGTATTTCAATTAAAAATCGGTTGAGTTTTCACAGAGAAAATCAAGATTAATACTCTTAATGTGGTGATTCCAAAATAAGGTCTAAAATCGTCTAGGACGACTAGAAACGCCTAAAAATGAAAAAACAAAAAAGAAAAAAAAAATTTTAAATTGTCGAAATCAAGATTAATGCTCTAAATATGGTGATTCCAAACTAAGGTCCAAAATCGTCTAGGACGCCTAGAAACGCCTAAAAAATGAAAAAAAAAAAAAAAGGTGAAAAAAATTTTAAATTGTCGAAATCATAATTATTTTGAAGTAGAGTCAATATAAATGGTATTTCAATTAAAAACCGGTTGAGTTTTCACAGAGAAAATCAAGATAAATGCTCTAAATGTGGTGATTCCAAACTAAGGTCCGAAATCGTCTAGGAAGCCTAGAAACGCCTAAAAATGAAAAACAAAAAAAAAAGGTGAAACAAATTTTAAATTGTCGAAATCATAATTATTTTGAAGTAGAGTCAATATAAATGGTATTTCAATTAAAAATGGTTGAGTTTTCACAGAGAAAATCAAGATTAATGCTCTAAATGTAGTGATTCCAAAATAAGAAAGTAGAAAAAAAATTTTAAATTGTCAACATCATAATTATTTTGAAGTAGAGTCAATATAAATGGTATTCCAATTAAAAACCGGTTGAGTTTTCACAGAGATAATCAAGATTAATGCTCTTAATGTGGTGATTCCAAAATGAGGTCTAAAATCGTCTAGGACGACTAGAAACGCCTAAAAATGAAAAAATAAAAAAAAAGTTGAAAAAAATTATAAATTGTCCAAATCATAATTATTTTGAAGTAAAGTCAATATAAATGGTATTCCAATTAAAAACCGGTTGAGTTTTCACAGAGAAAATCAAGATTAATGCTCTTAATGTGGTGATTCCAAAATAAGGTCTAAAATCGTCTAGGACGCCTAGAAACGCCTAAAAATGAAAAAATAAAAAAGTTGAAAAAAATTATAAATTGTCCAAATCATAATTATTTTTAAGTAGAGTCAATATAAATGGTATTCCAATTAAAAACCGGTTGAGTTTTCATAGAGAAAATCAAAATTAATGCTCTAAATGTGGTGATTCCAAAATAAAATAAGTAAAAAAATTTTAAATTGTCGAAATCATAATTATTTTAAAGTAGAGTCAATATAAATGGTATTTCAATTAAAAATCGGTTGAGTTTTCACAGAGATAATCAATATTAATGCTCTTTATGTGGTGATTCCAAAATAAGGTCCAAAATCGTCTAGAACGACTAGAAACGCCGAAAAATTGAAAAACAAAATAAATGTGAAAAAAATTTTAAATTGTCGAAATCATAATTATTTTGAAGTAGAGTCAATATAAATGGTATTTCAATTAAAAATCGGTTGAGTTTTCACAGAGAAAATCAAGATTAATACTCTTAATGTGGTGATTCCAAAATAAGGTCTAAAATCGTCTAGGACGACTAGAAACGCCTAAAAATGAAAAAACAAAAAAAAAAAAAAAAAAATTTTAAATTGTCGAAATCAAGATTAATGCTCTAAATGTGGTGATTCCAAAATAAGGTCTAAAATCGTCTAGGACGACTAGAAACGCCTAAAAATGAAAAAATAAAAAAAGTTGAAAAAAAATTATAAATTGTCCAAATCATAATTATTTTGAAGTAGAGTCAATATAAATGGTATTTCAATTAAAAACCGGTTGAGTTTTCACAGAGAAAATCAAGATAAATGCTCTAAATGTGGTGATTCCAAAATAAGGTCCAAAATCGTCTAGGACACCTAGAAACGCCTAAAAATGAAAAAATAAAAAAAGTTGAAAAAAAATTTTAAATTGTCGAAATCATAATTATTTTGAAGTAGAGTCAATATAAATGGTATTCAAGACTATTGCTCTAAATGTGTAGGACGACAAGAAACGCCTAAAAATGAAAAAATAAAAAAAGTTGAAAAAAAATTATAAATTGTCGCAATCATAATTATTTTGAAGTAGAGTCAATATAAATGGTATTCCAATTAAAAACCGGTTGAGTTTTCACAGAGAAAATCAATATTAATGCTCTTTATGTGGTGATTCCAAAATAAGGTCCAAAATCGTCTAGGACGACTAGAAACGCCGAAAAATGAAAAAACAAAAAAATGTGAAAAAAATTTTAAATTGTCGAAATCATAATTATTTTGAAGTAGAGTCAATATAAATGGTATTCCAATTAAAAACCGGTTGAGTTTTCACAGAGAAAATCAATATTAATGCTCTTAATGTGGTGATTCCAAAATAAGGTCTAAAATCGTCTAGGACGCCTAGAAACGCCTAAAAATGAAAAAAACAAAAAAAAGAAAAAAAAATTTTAAATTGTCGAAATCAAGATTAATGCTCTTAATGTGGTGATTCAAAAATAAGGTCTAAAATCGTCTAGGACGACTTAAAATGCCTAAAAATGAAAAAATAAAAAAAAGTTAAAAAAAAATTATAAATTGTCCAAATCATAATTATTTTGAAGTAGAGTCAATATAAATGGTATTTCAATTAAAAACCGGTTGAGTTTTCACAGAGAAAATCAAGATAAATGCTCTAAATGTGGTGATTCCAAAATAAGGTCCAAAATCGTCTAGGACACCTAGAAACGCCTAAAAATGAAAAAATAAAAAAAAGTTGAAAAAAAATTTTTAAATTGTCGAAATCATAATTATTTTGAAGTAGAGTCAATATAAATGGTATTCCAATTAAAAACCGGTTGAGTTTTCACAGAGAAAATCAAGATTAATGCTCTAAATGTGGTGATTCCAAAATAAGGTCTAAAATCGTCTAGGACGACTAGAAACGCCTAAAAATGAAAAAATAAAAAAAGTTGAAAAAAAATTTTAAATTGTCCAAATCATAATTATTTTGAAGAAGACTCAATATAAATGGTATTCCAATTAAAAACCGGTTGAGTTTTCACAGAGAAAATCAAGATTAATGCTCTAAATATGGTGATTCCAAACTAAGGTCCAAAATCGTCTAGGACGCCTAGAAACGCCTAAAAAATGAAAAAACCAAAAAAAAAGTGAAAAAATTTTAAATTGTCGAAATCATAATTATTTTGAAGTAGAGTCAATATAAATGGTATTTCAATTAAAAATCGGTTGAGTTTTCACAGAGAAAATCAAGATTAATGCTCTTAATGTGGTGATTCCAAAATAAGGTCTAAAATCGTCTAGGACGACTAGAAACGCCTAAAAATGAAAAGATAAAAAAAGTTGAAAAAAAATTATAAATTGTCCAAATCATAATTATTTTGAAGTAAAGTCAATATAAATGGTATTCCAATTAAAAACCGGTTGAGTTTTCACAGAGAAAATCAAGATTAATGCTCTAAATGTGGTGATTCCAAAATAAGGTCTAAAATCGTCTAGGACGACTAGAAACGCCTAAAAATGAAAAAATAAAAAAGTTGAAAAAATTTTAAATTGTCGAAATCATAATTATTTTGAAGTAGAGTCAATATAAATGGTATTCCAATTAAAAACCGGTTGAGTTTTCACAGAGAAAATCAATATTAATGCTCTTAATGTGGTGATTCCAAAATAAGGTCTAAAATCGTCTAGGACGACTAGAAACGCCTAAAAATGAAAAAACAAAAAAAGAAAAAAAAAAAATTTTAAATTGTCGAAATCAAGATTAATGCTCTTAATGTGGTGATTCAAAAATAAGGTCTAAAATCGTCTAGGACGACTTAAAATGCCTAAAAATGAAAAAAAATAAAAAAGTTAAAAAAAAATTATAAATTGTCCAAATCATAATTATTTTGAAGTAGAGTCAATATAAATGGTATTTCAATTAAAAACCGGTTGAGTTTTCACAGAGAAAATCAAGATAAATGCTCTAAATGTGGTGATTCCAAAATAAGGTCCAAAATCGTCTAGGACACCTAGAAACGCCTAAAAATGAAAAAATAAAAAAAGTTGAAAAAAAATTTTAAATTGTCGAAATCATAATTATTTTGAAGTAGAGTCAATATAAATGGTATTCCAATTAAAAACCGGTTGAGTTTTCACAGAGAAAATCAAGATTAATGCTCTAAATGTGGTGATTCCAAAATAAGGTCTAAAATCGTCTAGGACGACTAGAAACGCCTAAAAATGAAAAAATAAAAAAAGTTGAAAAAAAATTTTAAATTGTCCAAATCATAATTATTTTGAAGAAGACTCAATATAAATGGTATTCCAATTAAAAACCGGTTGAGTTTTCACAGAGAAAATCAAGATTAATGCTCTAAATATGGTGATTCCAAACTAAGGTCCAAAATCGTCTAGGACGCCTAGAAACGCCTAAAAAATGAAAAAACAAAAAAAAAGTGAAAAAAATTTTAAATTGTCGAAATCATAATTATTTTGAAGTAGAGTCAATATAAATGGTATTTCAATTAAAAATGGTTGAGTTTTCACAGAGATAATCAAGATTAATGCTCTTAATGTGGTGATTCCAAAATGAGGTCTAAAATCGTCTAGGACGACTAGAAACGCCTAAAAATGAAAAAGATAAAAAAAGTTGAAAAAAAATTTTAAATTGTCCAAATCATAATTATTTTGAAGTAAAGTCAATATAAATGGTATTCCAATTAAAAACCGGTTGAGTTTTCACAGAGAAAATCAAGATTAATGCTCTAAATGTGGTGATTCCAAAATAAGGTCTAAAATCGTCTAGGACGACTAGAAACGCCTAAAAATGAAAAAATAAAAAAGTTGAAAAAAATTTATAAATTGTCCAAATCATAATTATTTTTAAGTAGAGTCAATATAAATGGTATTCCAATTAAAAACCGGTTGAGTTTTCATAGAGAAAATCAAAATTAATGCTCTAAATGTGGTGATTCCAAAATAAAATAAGTGAAAAAAATTTTAAATTGTCGAAATCATAATTATTTTGAAGTAGAGTCAATATAAATGGTATTTCAATTAAAAATCGGTTGAGTTTTCACAGAGAAAATCAAGATTAATGCTCTAAATGTGGTGATTCCAAAATAAGGTCTTAAATCGTCTAGGACGACTAGAAACGCTTAAAAATTAAAAAAAAAAAAAAAAATTGAACAAAAATTTTAAATTGTCGAAATCATAATTATTTTGAAGTAGAGTCAATATAAATGGTATTTCAATTAAAAATCGGTTGAGTTTTCACAGAGAAAATCAAGATTAAAACTCTTAATGTGGTGATTTCAAAATAAGGTCTAAAATCGTCTAGGACGACTAGGAACGCCTAAAAATGAAAAAAATAAAAAAAGTTGAAAAAAAATTTTAAATTGTCGAAATCATAATTATTTTGAAGTAGAGTCAATATAAATGGTATTTCAATTAAAAACCGGTTGAGTTTTCACAGAGAAAATCAAGATAAATGCTCTAAATGTGGTGATTCCAAAATAAGGTCCAAAATCGTCTAGAACACCTAGAAACGCCTAAAAATGAAAAAAATAAAAAAAGTTGAATAAAAATTTTAAATTGTCGAAATCATAATTATTTTGAAGTAGAGTCAATATAAATGGTATTCCAATAAAAAACCGGTTGTGTTTTCACAGAGAAAATCAAGACTAATGCTCTTAATGTGGTGATTCCAAAGTAAGGTCTAAAATCGTCTAGGACGACTAGAAACGCCTAAAAATGAAAAAATAAAAAAAGTTGAAAAAAAATTTTAAATTGTCGAAATCATAATTATTTTGAAGTAGAGTCAATATAAATGGTATTTCAATTTAAAATCGGTTGAGTTTTCACAGAGATAATCAATATTAATGCTCTTTATGTGGTAATTCCAAAATAAGGTCCAAAATCGTCTAGGACGACTAGAAACGCCTAAAAATGAAAAAACAAAAAAAATGTGAAAAAAATTTTAAATTGTCGAAATCATAATTATTTTGAAGTAGAGTCAATATAAATGGTATTTCAATTAAAAATCGGTTGAGTTTTCACAGAGAAAATCAAGATTAATGCTCTAAATGTGGTGATTCCAAAATAAGGTCTAAAATCGTCTTGGACGACTAGAAACGCCTAAAAATGAAAAAGTAAAAAAAGTTGAAAAAAAATTTTAAATTGTCGAAATCAAGATTAATGCTCCTTATGAGGTGATTCCAAAATAAGGTCTAAAATTGTCTAGGACGACTAGAAACGCCCAAAAATGAAATAATAAAAAAAGTTAAAAAAAAATTATAAATTGTCCAAATCATAATTATTTTGAAGTAGAGTCAATATAACTGGTATTCCAATTAAAAACCGGTTGAGTTTACACAGAGAAAATCAAGATTAATGCTCTTTATGTGGTGATTCCAAAAAAGGGTCCAAAATCGTCTAGGACGACTAGAAACGCCTAAAAATGAAAAAAAACAAAAAAAGGTGAAAAAAATTTTAAATTGTCGAAATCATAATTATTTTGAAGTAGAGTCAATATAAATGGTATTTCAATTAAAAACCGGTTGAGTTTTCACAGAGAAAATCAAGATTAATGCTCTTAATGTGGTGATTCCAAAATAAGGTCCAAAATCGTCTAGGACGACTAGAAACGTCTAAAAATGAAAAAATAAAAAAAGTTGAAAAAAAATTTTAAATTGTCCAAATCATAATTATTATGAAGTAGAGTCAATAAAAATGGTATTTCAATTAAAAACCGGTTGAGTTTTCACAGAGAAAATCAAGATTAATGCTCTAAATGTGGTGATTCCAAAATAGGGTCTAAAATCGTCTAGGACGACTAGAAACGCCTAAAAATGAAAAAATAAAAAAAGTTGAAAAAAAATTTTAAATTGTCGAAATCATAATTATTTTGAAGTAGAGTCAATATAAATGGTATTTCAATTAAAAATCGGTTGAGTTTTCACAGAGATAATCAATATTAATGCTCTTAATGTGGTGATTCCAAAATAAGGTCCAAAATCGTCTAGGACGACTAGAAACGCCTAAAAATGAAAAAACAAAAAAAAATGTGAAAAAAATTTTAAATTGTCGAAATCATAATTATTTTGAAGTAGAGTCAATATAAATGGTATTTCAATTAAAAATCGGTTGAGTTTTCACAGAGAAAATCAAGATTAATGCTCTAAATGTGGTGATTCCAAAATAAGGTCTAAAATCGTCTAGGACGACTAGAAACGCCTAAAAATGAAAAAAGTAAAAAAAAGTTGAAAAAAAATTTTTAATTGTCGAAATCAAGATTAATGCTCCTTATGAGGTGATTCCAAAATAAGGTCTAAAATTGTCTAGGACGACTAGAAACGCCCAAAAATGAAATAATAAAAAAAGTTAAAAAAAAATTATAAATTGTCCAAATCATAATTATTTTGAAGTAGAGTCAATATAACTGGTATTCCAATTAAAAACCGGTTGAGTTTACACAGAGAAAATCAAGATTAATGCTCTTTATGTGGTGATTCCAAAAAAGGGTCCAAAATCGTCTAGGACGACTAGAAACGCCTAAAAATGAAAAAAATAAAAAAAGGTGAAACAAATTTTAAATTGTCGAAATCATAATTATTTTGAAGTAGAGTCAATATAAATGGTATTTCAATTAAAAACCGGTTGAGTTTTCACAGAGAAAATCAAGATTAATGCTCTTAATGTGGTGATTGCAAAATAAGGTCCAAAATCGTCTAGGACGACTAGAAACGTCTAAAAATGAAAAAATAAAAAAAGTTGAAAAAAAATTATAAATTGTCCAAATCATAATTATTATGAAGTAGAGTCAATATAAATGGTATTTCAATTAAAAACCGGTTGAGTTTTCATAGAGAAAATCAAGATTAATGCTCTATATGTGGTGATTCCAAAATAGGGTCTAAAATCGTCTAGGACGACTAGAAACGTCTAAAAATGAAAAAATAAAAAAAAGTTGAAAAAAAATTTTAAATTGTCCAAATCATAATTATTATGAAGTAGAGTCAATATAAATGGTATTTCAATTAAATTTTAAATTGTCGAAATCATAATTATTTTGAAGTAGAGGCAATATAAATGGTATTCCAATTAAAAACCGGTTGAGTTTTCACAGAGATAATCAAGATTAATGCTCTTAGTGTGGTGATTCCAAAATAAGGTCTAAAATCGTCTAGGACGACTAGAAACGCCTAAAAATGAAAATATTAAAAAAGTTGAAAAAAAATTTTAAATTGTCGAAATCATAATTATTTTGAAGTTGAGTCAATATAAATGGTATTCCAATTAAAAACCGGTTGAGTTTACACAGAGAAAATCAAGATTAATGCTCTTTATGTGGTGATTCCAAAAAAGGGTCCAAAATCGTCTAGGACGACTAGAAACGCCTAAAAATGAAAAAAACAAAAAAAGGTGAAAAAAATTTTAAATTGTCGAAATCATAATTATTTTGAAGTAGAGTCAATATAAATGGTATTCCAATTAAAAACCGGTTGAGTTTTCACAGAGAAAATCAAGATTAATGCTCTAAATGTGGTGATTCCAAAATAAGGTCTAAAATCGTCTAGGACGACTACAAACGCCTAAAAATGAAAAAAATAAAAAAAGTTGAAAAAAAATTTTAAATTGTCGAAATCAAGATTTATGCTCTAAATGTGGTGATTCCAAAATAAGGTCTAAAATCGTCTAGGATGACTAGAAACGCCTAAAAATGAAAAAAATAAAATAAGTTAAAAAAAAATTATAAATTGTCCAAATCATTATTATTTTGAAGTAGAGTCAATATAAATGGTATTCCAATTAAAAACCGGTTGAGTTTTCACAGAGAAAATCAAGATTAATGCTCTAAATGTGGTGATTCCAAAATAAGGTGTAAAATCGTCTAGGACGACTAGAAACGCATAAAAAAAAAAAAATAAAAAAAAGTTGAAAAAAAATTTTAAATTGTCGAAATCATAATTATTTTGAAGTAGAGTCAATATAAATGGTATTTCAATTAAAAATCGGTTGAGTTTCCACAGAGATAATCACGAGTAATGCTCTAAATGTGGTGATTCCAAAATAAGGTCCAAAATCGTCTAGGACGACTAGAAACGCCTAAAAATGAAAAAACAAAAAAAATGTGAAAAAAATTTTAAATTGTCGAAATCATAATTATTTTGAAGTAGAGTCAATATAATTGGTATTTCAATTAAAAATCGGTTGAGTTTTCACAGAGAAAATCAAGATTAATGCTCTAAATGTGGTGATTCCAAAATAAGGTCTAAAATCGTCTAGGACGACTAGAAACGCCTAAAAATGAAAAAGTAAAAAAAGTTGAAAAAAAATTTTTAATTGTCGAAATCAAGATTAATGCTCCTTATGAGGTGATTCCAAAATAAGGTCTAAAATTGTCTAGGACGACTAGAAACGCCCAAAAATGAAATAATAAAAAAGTTAAAAAAAAATTATAAATTGTCCAAATCATAATTATTTTGAAGTAGAGTCAATATAACTGGTATTCCAATTAAAAACCGGTTGAGTTTACACAGAGAAAATCAAGATTAATGCTCTTTATGTGGTGATTCCAAAAAAGGGTCCAAAATCGTCTAGGACGACTAGAAACGCCTAAAAATGAAAAAAACAAAAAAAGGTGAAAAAAATTTTAAATTGTCGAAATCATAATTATTTTGAAGTAGAGTCAATATAAATGGTATTTCAATTAAAAACCGGTTGAGTTTTCACAGAGAAAATCAAGATTAATGCTCTTAATGTGGTGATTCCAAAATAAGGTCCAAAATCGTCTAGGACGACTAGAAACGCCTAAAAATGAAAAAAACAAAAAAAAGGTGAAAAAAATTTTAAATTGTCGAAATCATAATTATTTTGAAGTAGAGTCAATATAACTGGTGTTCCAATTAAAAACCGGTTGAGTTTACACAGAGAAAATCAAGATTAATGCTCTTTATGTGGTGATTCCAAAAAAGGGTCCAAAATCGTCTAGGACGACTAGAAACGCCTAAAAATGAAAAAAACAAAAAAAAGGTGAAAAAAATTTTAAATTGTCGAAATCATAATTATTTTGAAGTAGAGTCAATATAAATGGTATTTCAATTAAAAACCGGTTGAGTTTTCACAGAGAAAATCAAGATTAATGCTCTTAATGTGGTGATTCCAAAATAAGGTCCAAAATCGTCTAGGACGACTAGAAACGTCTAAAAATGAAAAAATAAAAAAAGTTGAAAAAAAATTTTAAATTGTCCAAATCATAATTATTATGAAGTAGAGTCAATATAAATGGTATTTCAATTAAAAACCGGTTGAGTTTTCACAGAGAAAATCAAGATTAATGCTCTATATGTGGTGATTCCAAAATAGGGTCTAAAATCGTCTAGGACGACTAGAAACGTCTAAAAATGAAAAAATAAAAAAAGTTGAAAAAAAATTTTAAATTGTCCAAATCATAATTATTATGAAGTAGAGTCAATATAAATGGTATTTCAATTAAATTTTAAATTGTCGAAATCATAATTATTTTGAAGTAGAGTCAATATAAATGGTATTCCAATTAAAAACCGGTTGAGTTTTCACAGAGATAATCAAGATTAATGCTCTTAGTGTGGTGATTCCAAAATAAGGTCTAAAATCGTCTAGGACGACTAGAAACGCCTAAAAATGAAAATATTAAAAAAGTTGAAAAAAAATTTTAAATTGTCGAAATCATAATTATTTTGAAGTTGAGTCAATATAAATGGTATTCCAATTAAAAACCGGTTGAGTTTTCACAGAGAAAACCAAGATTAATGCTCTTAATGTGGTGATTCCAAAATAAGGTCTAAAATCGTCTAGGACGACTAGAAACGCCTAAAAAAGAAAAAAATTAAAAAAGTTGAAAAAAAATTATAAATTGTCCAAATCATAATTATTTTGAAGTAGAGTCAATATAAATGGTATTCCAATTAAAAACCGGTTGAGTTTGCACAGAGAAAATCAAGTTTAATGCTCTTAATGTTGTGATTCCAAAATAAGGTCTAAAATCGTCTAGGACGACTAGAAACGCCTAAAAATGAAATAATAAAAAAGTTTAAAAAAAATTATAAATTGTCCAAATCATAATTATTAGGAAGTAGAGTGAATATAAATGGTATTCCAATTAAAAACTGGTGATTCTAAAATAAGGTCCAAAATCGTCTAGGACGACTAGAAACGTCTAAAAATGAAAAAATAAAAAAAGTTGAAAAAAAATTTTAAATTGTCGAAATCATAATTATTTTGAAATAGAGTCAATGTAAATGGTATTCCAATTAAAAACCGGTTGAGTTTTCACAGAGAAAATCAAGATTAATGCTCTAAATGTGGTGATTCCAAAATAAGGTCTAAAATCGTCTAGGACGACTAGAAATGTCTTAAAATGAATAAATAAAAAAAGTTGAAAAAAAATTTGAAATTGTCCAAATCATAATTATTATGAAGTAGAGTCAATATAAATGGTATTTCAATTAAATTTTAAATTGTCGAAATCATAATTATTTTGAAGTAGAGTCAATATAAATGGTATTCCAATTAAAAACCGGTTGAGTTTTCACAGAGATAATCAAGATTAATGCTCTTAGTGTGGTGATTTCAAAATAAGGTCTAAAATCGTCTAGGACGACTAGAAACGCCTAAAAATGAAAATATTAAAAAAGTTGAAAAAAAATTATAAATTGTCCAAATCATAATTATTTTGAAGTAGAGTCAATATAAATGGTATTCCAATTAAAAACCGGTTGAGTTTGCACAGAGAAAATCAAGTTTAATGCTCTTAATGTGGTGATTCAAAAATAAGGTCTAAAATCGTCTAGGACGACTAGAAACGCCTAAAAATGAAATAATAAAAAAAGTAAAAAAAAAATTATAAATTGTCCAAATCATAATTATTATGAAGTAGAGTATTCCAATTAAAAACTGGTGATACCAAAATAAGGTCTAAAATCGTCTAGGACGACTATAAACGCCTAAAAATGAAATAATAAAAAAAGTTAAAAAAAAATTATAAATTGTCCAAATCATAATTATTATGAAGTAGAGTAAAAAATTCCAATTAAAAACTGGTGATTCCAAAATAAGGTCCAAAATCGTCTAGGACGACTAGAAACGTCTAAAAATGAAAAAAATAAAAAAAGTTGAAAAAAAATTTTAAATTGTCGAAATCATAATTATTATGAAGTAGAGTCAATATAAATGGTATATCAATTAAAAACCGGTTGAGTTTTCACAGAGAAAATCAAGATTAATGCTCTAAATGTGGTGATTCCAAAATAAGGTCTAAAATCGTCTAGGACGACTACAAACGCCTAAAAATGAAAAAAATAAAAAAAGTTGAAAAAAAATTTTAAATTGTCGAAATCAAGATTTATGCTCTAAATGTGGTGATTCCAAAATAAGGTCTAAAATCGTCTAGGATGACTAAAAACGCCTAAAAATGAAAAAATAAAAATAAGTTAAAAAAAAATTATAAATTGTCCAAATCATTATTATTTTGAAGTAGAGTCAATATAAATGGTATTCCAATTAAAAACCGGTTGAGTTTTCACAGAGAAAATCAAGATTAATGCTCTAAATGTGGTGATTCCAAAATAAGGTGTAAAATCGTCTAGGACGACTAGAAACGCCTAAAAATAAAAAAATAAAAAAAGTTGAAAAAAAATTTTAAATTGTCGAAATCATAATTATTTTGAAGTAGAGTCAATATAAATGGTATTTCAATTAAAAATCGGTTGAGTTTTCACAAAGATAATCAAGATTAATGCTCTTTATATGGTGATTCCA
>JAECXC010000109.1:0-24258 GCA_018152125.1 Drosophila dunni | reverse complement strand
ATTTTAAATTGTCGAAATCATAATTATTTTGAAGTTGAGTCAATATAAATGGTATTCCAATTAAAAACCCGTTGAGTTTTCACAGAGAAAATCAAGATTAATGCTCTTAATGTGGTGATTCCAAAATAAGGTCTAAAATCGTCTAGGACGACTAGAAACGCCTAAAAATGAAAAAAATAAAAAAAAGTTGAAAAAAAATTATAAATTGTCCAAATCATAATTATTTTGAAGTAGAGTCAATATAAATGGTATTCCAATTAAAAAACCGGTTGAGTTTTCACAGAGAAAATCAAGATTAATGCTCTTAATGTGGTGATTCCAAAATAAGGTCTAAAATCGTCTAGGACGACTAGAAACGCCTAAAAATGAAATAATAAAAAAAGTTGAAAAAAAATTATAAATTGTCCAAATCATAATTATTATGAAGTAGAGTCAATATAAATGGTATTCCAATTAAAAACCGGTTGAGTTTTCACAGAGAAAATCAAGATTAATGCTCTTAAATGTGGTGATTCCAAAATAAGGTCTAAAATCGTCTAGGACGACTAGAAACGCCTAAAAATGAAAAAAATAAAAAAAGTTGAAAAAAAATTATAAATTGTCGAAATCATAATTATTTTGAAGTAGAGTCAATATAAATGGTATTCCAATTAAAAACCGGTTGAGTTTTCACAGAGAAAATCAAGATTAATGCTCTAAATGTGGTGATTCCAAAATAAGGTCTAAAATCGTCTAGGACGACTAGAAACGCCTAAAAAATTAAAAAAAAAAAAAAAGTTGAACAAAAAATTATAAATTGTCGAAATCATAATTATTTTGAAGTAGAGTCAATATAAATGGTATTTCAATTAAAAACCGGTTGAGTTTTCACAGAGAAAATCAAGATTAATGCTCTTAATGTGGTGATTCCAAAATAAGGTCTAAAATCGTCTAGGACGACTAGAAACGCCTAAAAATGAAAAAATAAAAAAAGTTGAAAAAAAAATTTTAAATTGTCGAAATCATAATTATTTTGAAGTAGAGTCAATATAAATGGTATTTCAATTAAAAAATCGTCAGACAACAAAAAAAATAAAAAATTAAATTGTCGAAATCATAATTATTTTGAAGTAGAGTCAATTGAATGTTTTCACAGAGATAATCAATATTAATGCTCTTTATGTGGTGATTCCAAAATAAGGTCCAAAATCGTCTAGGACGACTAGAAACGCCTAAAAATGAAAAAACAAAAAAATGTGAAAAAAATTTTAAATTGTCGAAATCATAATTATTTTGAAGTAGAGTCAATATAAATGGTATTTCAATTAAAAATCGGTTGAGTTTTCACAGAGAAAATCAAGATTAATGCTCTAAATGTGGTGATTCCAAAATAAGGTCTAAAATCGTCTAGGACGACTAGAAACGCCTAAAAATGAAAAAATAAAAAAAAATTGAAAAAAAATTTTAAATTGTCGAAATCAAGATTAATGCTCTAAATGTGGTGATTCCAAAATAAGGTCTAAAATTGTCTAGGACGACTAGAAACGCCCAAAAATGAAATAATAAAAAAAGTTAAAAAAAAATTATAAATTGTCCAAATCATAATTATTTTGAAGTAGAGTCAATATAACTGGTATTCCAATTAAAAACCGGTTGAGTTTACACAGAGAAAATCAAGATTAATGCTCTTTATGTGGTGATTCCAAAAAAGGGTCCAAAATCGTCTAGGACGACTAGAAACGTCTAAAAATGAAAAAATAAAAAAAGTTGAAAAAAAATTTTAAATTGTCGAAATCATAATTATTTTGAAGTAGAGTCAATATAAATGGTATTCCAATTAAAAACCGGTTGAGTTTGCACAGAGAAAATCAAGTTTAATGCTCTTAATGTGGTGATTCCAAAATAAGGTCCAAAATCGTCTAGGACGACTAGAAACGTCTAAAAATGAAAAAAATAAAAAAAGTTGAAAAAAAATTTTAAATTGTCCAAATCATAATTATTATGAAGTAGAGTCAATATAAATGGTATTTCAATTAAAAACCGGTTGAGTTTTCACAGAGAAAATCAAGATTAATGCTCTAAATGTGGTGATTCCAAAATAGGGTCTAAAATCGTCTAGGACGACTAGAAACGTCTAAAAATGAAAAAATAAAAAAGTTGAAAAAAAATTTTAAATTGTCGAAATCATAATTATTATGAAGTAGAGTCAATATAAATGGTATTTCAATTAAATTTTAAATTGTCGAAATCATAATTATTTTGAAGTAGAGTCAATATAAATGGTATTCCAATTAAAAACCGGTTGAGTTTTCACAGAGATAATCAAGATTAATGCTCTTAGTGTGGTGATTCCAAAATAAGGTCTAAAATCGTCTAGGACGACTAGAAACGCCTAAAAATGAAAATATTAAAAAAAGTTGAAAAAAAATTTTAAATTGTCGAAATCATAATTATTTTGAAGTTGAGTCAATATAAATGGTATTCCAATTAAAAACCGGTTGAGTTTTCACAGAGAAAACCAAGATTAATGCTCTTAATGTGGTGATTCCAAAATAAGGTCTAAAATCGTCTAGGACGACTAGAAACGCCTAAAAAAGAAAAATAAAAAAAAAAGTTGGAAAAAAATTATAAATTGTCCAACTCATAATTATTTTGAAGTAGAGTCAATATAAATGGTATTCCAATTAAAAACCGGTTGAGTTTGCACAGAGAAAATCAAGTTTAATGCTCTTAATGTGGTGATTCCAAAATAAGGTCTAAAATCGTCTAGGACGACTAGAAACGCCTAAAAATGAAATAATAAAAAAAGTTTAAAAAAAAATTATAAATTGTCCAAATCATAACTATTATGAAGTAGAGTGAATATAAATGGTATTCCAATTAAAAACTGGTGATTCTAAAATAAGGTCCAAAATCGTCTAGGACGACTAGAAACGTCTAAAAATGAAAAAAAAAAAAAAAGTTGAAAAAAATTTTAAATTGTCGAAATCATAATTATTTTGAAGTAGAGTCAATATAAATGGTATTTCAATTAAAAATCGGTTGAGTTTTTACAGAGAAAATCAATATTAATGCTCTTAATGTGGTGATTCCAAAATAAGGTCTAAAATCGTCTAGGACGACTAGAAACGCCTAAAAATGAAAAAAAAAAAAAAAGTTGAAAAAAATTTTAAATTGTCGAAATCATAATTATTTTGAAGTAGAGTCAATATAAATGGTATTTCAATTAAAAATCGGTTGAGTTTTCACAGAGAAAATCAAGATTAATGCTCTAAATGTGGTGATTCCAAAATAAGGTCTAAAATCGTCTAGGACGACTAGAAACGCCTAAAAATTAAAAAAAAAAAAAAAATTGAAAAAAAATTATAAATTGTCCAAATCATAATTATTTTGAAGTAGAGTCAATATAAATGGTATTTCAATTAAAAATCGGTTGAGTTTTCACAGAGAAAATCAAGTTTAATGCTCTTAATGTGGTGATTCCAAAATAAGGTCTAAAATCGTCTAGGACGACTAGAAACGTCTAAAAATGAAATAATAAAAAAAGTTAAAAAAAATTATAAATTGTCCAAATCATAACTATTATGAAGTAGAGTGAATATAAATGGTAGTCCAAAAATTTGAAAATAATTAAGCTCAAAACGTGGTGATTCCAAAATAAGGTCCAAAATCGTCTAGGACGACTAGAAACGTCTAAAAATGAAAAAATAAAAAAAGTTGAAAAAAAATTTTAAATTGTCGAAATCATAATTATTTTGAAGTAGAGTCAATATAAATGGTATTTCAATTAAAAATCGGTTGAGTTTTCACAGAGAAAATCAATATTAATGCTCTAAATGTGGTGATTCCAAAAAAAGGTCTAAAATCGTCTAGGACGACTAGAAACGCCTAAAAATGAAAAAACAAAAAAAATGTGAAAAAAAATTTTAAATTGTCGAAATCATAATTATTTTGAAGTAGAGTCAATATAAATGGTATTTCAATTAAAAACCGGTTGAGTTTTCACAGAGAAAATCAAGATTAATGCTCTAAATGTGGTGATTCCAAAATAAGGTCTAAAATCGTCTAGGACGACTAGAAACGCCTAAAAATGAAAAAATAAAAAAAAAATTGAAAAAAAATTATAAATTGTCGAAATCATAATTATTTTGAAGTAGAGTCAATATAAATGGTATTTCAATTAAAAATCGGTTGAGTTTTCACAGAGAAAATCAAGATTAATGCTCTTAATGTGGTGATTCCAAAATAAGGTCTAAAATCGTCTAGGACGACTAGAAACGCCTAAAAATGAAAAAAATAAAAAAAAAATGTGAAAAAAATTTTAAATTGTCGAAATCATAATTATTTTGAAGTAGAGTCAATATAAATGGTATTTCAATTAAAAACCGGTTGAGTTTTCACAGAGAAAATCAAGATTAATGCTCTTAATGTGGTGATTCCAAAATAAGGTCTAAAATCGTCTAGGACGACTAGAAACGCCTAAAAATGAAAAAATAAAAAAAGTTAAAAAAAAATTATTAAAATTGTCGAAATCATAATTATTTTGAAGTAGAGTCAATATAAATGGTATTTCAATTAAAAACCGGTTGAGTTTTCACAGAGAAAATCAAGATTAATGCTCTTAATGTGGTGATTCCAAAATAAGGTCTAAAATCGTCTAGGACGACTAGAAACGCCTAAAAATGAAAAAATAAAAAAAGTTGAAAAAAAATTTTAAATTGTCGAAATCATAATTATTTTGAAGTAGAGTCAATATAAATGGTATTCCAATTAAAAACCGGTTGAGTTTTCACAGAGAAAATCAAGATTAATGCTCTTAATGTGGTGATTCCAAAATAAGGTCTAAAATCGTCTAGGACGACTAGAAACGCCTAAAAATGAAAAAATAAAAAAAGTTGAAAAAAAATTATAAATTGTCGAAATCATAATTATTTTGAAGTAGAGTCAATATAAATGGTATTCCAATTAAAAACCGGTTGAGTTTTCACAGAGAAAATCAAGATTAATGCTCTTAATGTGGTGATTCCAAAATAAGGTCTAAAATCGTCTAGGACGACTAGAAACGCCTAAAAATGAAATAATAAAAAAAGTTTAAAAAAAAATTATAAATTGTCCAAATCATAATTATTATGAAGTAGAGTCAATATAAATGGTATAAATCCAAATAAATTAAGCTTAGTGGTGATTCCAAAATAAGGTCCAAAATCGTCTAGGACGACTAGAAACGCCTAAAAATGAAAAAATAAAAAAAGTTGAAAAAAATTTTAAATTGTCGAAATCATAATTATTTTGAAGTAGAGTCAATATAAATGGTATTTCAATTAAAAACCGGTTGAGTTTTCACAGAGAAAATCAAGATTAATGCTCTAAATGTGGTGATTCCAAAATAAGGTCTAAAATCGTCTAGGACGACTAGAAACGCCTAAAAATGAAAAAAAAAAAAAAAATGAAAAAAATTTTAAATTGTCGAAATCATAATTATTTTGAAGTAGAGTCAATATAAATGGTATTCCAATTAAAAACCGGTTGAGTTTTCACAGAGAAAATCAAGATTAATGCTCTTTATGTGGTGATTCCAAAATAAGGTCCAAAATCGTCTAGGACGACTAGAAACGCCTAAAAATGAAAAAACAAAAATAGTTAAAAAAAAATTATAAATTGTCCAAATCATAATTATTTTGAAGTAGAGTCAATATAAATGGTATTCCAATTAAAAACCGGTTGAGTTTTCACAGAGAAAATCAAGACTAATGCTCTTAATGTGGTGATTCCAAAATAAGGTCTAAAATCGTCTAGGACGACTAGAAACGCCTAAAAATGAAAAAATAAAAAAAGTTGAAAAAAAATTTTAAATTGTCGAAATCATAATTATTTTGAAGTAGAGTCAATATAAATGGTTTTTCAATTAAAAATCGGTTGAGTTTTCACAGAGATAATCAATATTAATGCTCTTTATGTGGTGATTCCAAAATAAGGTCCAAAATCGTCTAGGACGACTAGAAACGCCTAAAAATGAAAAAAACAAAAAAAATGTGAAAAAAATTTTAAATTGTCGAAATCATAATTATTTTGAAGTAGAGTCAATATAAATGGTATTTCAATTAAAAATCGGTTGAGTTTTCACAGAGAAAATCAAGATTAATGCTCTAAATGTGGTGATTCCAAAATAAGGTCTAAAATCGTCTAGGACGACTAGAAACGCCTAAAAATGAAAAAAATAAAAAAATTTGAAAAAAAATTTAAATTGTCGAAATCAAGATTAATGCTCTAAATGTGGTGATTCCAAAATAAGGTCTAAAATTGTCTAGGACGACTAGAAACGCCCAAAAATGAAATAATAAAAAAAGTTAAAAAAAAATTATAAATTGTCCAAATCATAATTATTTTGAAGTAGAGTCAATATAACTGGTATTCCAATTAAAAACCGGTTGAGTTTACACAGAGAAAATCAAGATTAATGCTCTTTATGTGGTGATTCCAAAAAAGTGTCCAAAATCGTCTAGGACGACTAGAAACGCCTAAAAATGAAAAAAACAAAAAAAAGGTGAAAAAAATTTTAAATTGTCGAAATCATAATTATTTTGAAGTAGAGTCAATATAAATGGTATTCCAATTAAAAACCGGTTGAGTTTGCACAGAGAAAATTAAGTTTAATGCTCTTAATGTGGTGATTCCAAAATAAGGTCCAAAATCGTCTAGGACGACTAGAAACGTCTAAAAATGAAAAAAATAAAAAAAGTTGAAAAAAAATTTTAAATTGTCCAAATCATAATTATTATGAAGTAGAGTCAATATAAATGGTATTCCAATTAAAAACCGGTTGAGTTTTCACAGAGAAAATCAAGATTAATGCTCTAAATGTGGTGATTCCAAAATAAGGTCCAAAATCGTCTAGGACGACTAGAAACGCCTAAAAATGAAAAAAAAAAAAAGGTTAAAAAAAATTTTAAATTGTCGAAATCATAATTATTATGAAGTAGAGTCAATATAAATGGTATTTATTTTTTAAATTTGGTTTTTCAAAAAAAAGTCCAAAATCGTCTAGGACGACTAGAAACGCCTAAAAATGAAAAAATAAAAAAAGTTGAAAAAAAATTTTAAATTGTCGAAATCATAATTATTTTGAAGTAGAGTCAATATAAATGGTATTCCAATTAAAAACCGGTTGAGTTTTCACAGAGAAAATCAAGATTAATGCTCTTAATGTGGTGATTCCAAAATAAGGTCTAAAATCGTCTAGGACGACTAGAAACGCCTAAAAATGAAAAAAATAAAAAAAGTTGAAAAAAAATTATAAATTGTCCAAATCATAATTATTTTGAAGTAGAGTCAATATAAATGGTATTCCAATTAAAAACCGGTTGAGTTTGCACAGAGAAAATCAAGATTAATGCTCTTAATGTGGTGATTCCAAAATAAGGTCTAAAATCGTCTAGGACGACTAGAAACGCCTAAAAATGAAATAAATAAAAAAAGTTTAAAAAAAATTATAAATTGTCGAAACAAAATCATAATTATTATGAAGTAGAGTGAATATAAATGGTATTCCAATTAAAAACTGGTGATTCCAAAATAAGGTCCAAAATCGTCTAGACGACTAGAAACGCCTAAAAATGAAAAAATAAAAAAAGTTGAAAAAAATTTTAAATTGTCGAAATCATAATTATTTTGAAGTAGAGTCAATATAAATGGTATTTCAATTAAAAATCGGTTGAGTTTTCACAGAGAAAATCAAGATTAATGCTCTAAATGTGGTGATTCCGAAAAAAAGGTCTAAAATCGTCTAGGACGACTAGAAACGCCTAAAAATGGAAAAACAAAAAAAAAATGAAAAAAAATTTTAAATTGTCGAAATCATAATTATTTTGAAGTAGAGTCAATATAAATGGTATTTCAATTAAAAACCGGTTGAGTTTGCACAGAGAAAATCAAGATTAATGCTCTAAATGTGGTGATTCCAAAATAAGGTCTAAAATCGTCTAGGACGACTAGAAACGCCTAAAAATGAAAAATAAAAAAAAATTGAAAAAAATATTTAAATTGTCGAAATATAATTATTTTGAAGTAGAGTCAATATAAATGGTATTCCAAAATTAAAAATCGGTTGAGTTTTCACAGAGAAAATCAAGATTAATACTCTAAATGTGGTGATTCCAAAATAAGGTCTAAATCGTCTAGGACGACTAGAAACTCCTAAAAATGAAAAAAATAAAAAAAGTTGAAAAAAAATTTTAAATTGTCGAAATCAAGATTTATGCTCTAAATGTGGTGATTTCAAAATAAGGTCTAAAATCGTCTAGGACGACTAGAAACGCCTAAAAATGAAAAAAATAAAAAAAGTTAAAAAAAAATTATAAATTGTCCAAATCATAATTATTTTGAAGTAGAGTCAATATAAATGGTATTCCAATTAAAAACCGGTTGAGTTTTCACAGAGAAAATCAAGATTAATGCTCTAAATGTGGTGATTCCAAAATAAGGTCTAAAATCGTCTAGGACGACTAGAAACGCCTAAAAAATGAAAAAAATAAAAAAAAGTTGAAAAAAAATTTTAAATTGTCGAAATCATAATTATTTTGAAGTAGAGTCAATATAAATGGTATTCCAATTAAAAACCGGTTGAGTTTTCACAGAGAAAATCAAGATTAATGCTCTAAATTGGTATTCCAAAACAAAAAAAAAAGTTTAATGCTCTTAATGTGGTGATTCCAAAATAAGGTCCAAAATCGTCTAGGACGACTAGAAACGTCTAAAAATGAAAAAAATAAAAAAAGTTGAAAAAAAATTTTAAATTGTCCAAATCATAATTATTATGAAGTAGAGTCAATATAAATGGTATTTCAATTAAAAACCGGTTGAGTTTTCACAGAGAAAATCAAGATTAATGCTCTAAATGTGGTGATTCCAAAATAAGGTCTAAAATCGTCTAGGACGACTAGAAACGTCTAAAAATGAAAAAAATAAAAAAAGTTGAAAAAAAATTTTAAATTGTCGAAATCATAATTATTATGAAGTAGAGTCAATATAAATGGTATTTCAATTAAATTTTAAATTGTCGAAATCATAATTATTTTGAAGTAGAGTCAATATAAATGGTATTCCAATTAAAAACCGGTTGAGTTTTCACAGAGATAATCAAGATTAATGCTCTTAATGTGGTGATTCCAAAATAAGGTCTAAAATCGTCTAGGACGACTAGAAACGCCTAAAAATGAAAATATTAAAAAAGTTGAAAAAAAATTTTAAATTGTCGAAATCATAATTATTTTGAAGTTGAGTCAATATAAATGGTATTCCAATTAAAAACCGGTTGAGTTTTCACAGAGAAAACCAAGATTAATGCTCTTAATGTGGTGATTCCAAAATAAGGTCTAAAATCGTCTAGGACGACTAGAAACGCCTAAAAAAGAAAAAATTAAAAAAGTTGAAAAAAAATTATAAATTGTCCAAATCATAATTATTTTGAAGTAGAGTCAATATAAATGGTATTCCAATTAAAAACCGGTTGAGTTTGCACAGAGAAAATCAAGTTTAATGCTCTTAATGTGGTGATTCCAAAATAAGGTCTAAAATCGTCTAGGACGACTAGAAACGCCTAAAAATGAAATAATAAAAAAAGTTTAAAAAAAATTATAAATTGTCCAAATCATAATTATTATGAAGTAGAGTGAATATAAATGGAATTCCAATTAAAAACTGGTGATTCTAAAATAAGGTCCAAAATCGTCTAGGACGACTAGAAACGTCTAAAAATGAAAAAATAAAAAAAGTTGAAAAAAATTTTAAATTGTCGAAATCATAATTATTTTGAAGTAGAGTCAATATAAATGGTATTTCAATTAAAAATCGGTTGAGTTTTCACAGAGAAAATCAAGATTAATACTCTAAATGTGGTGATTACGAAAAAGGTCTAAAATCGTCTAGGACGACTAGAAACGCCTAAAAATGAAAAAAAAAAAAAATGTGAAAAAAAATTTTAAATTGTCGAAATCATAATTATTTTGAAGTAGAGTCAATATAAATGGTATTTCAATTAAAAACCGGTTGAGTTTGCACAGAGAAAATCAAGATTAATGCTCTAAATGTGGTGATTCCAAAATAAGGTCTAAAATCGTCTAGGACGACTAGAAACGTCTAAAAATGAAAAAATAAAAAAAGTTGAAAAAAATTTTAAATTGTCGAAATCATAATTATTATGAAGTAGAGTCAATATAAATGGTATTTCAATTAAAAACCGGTTGAGTTTTCACAGAGAAAATCAAGATTAATGCTCTAAATGTGGTGATTCCAAAATAAGGTCTAAAATCGTCTAGGACGACTAGAAACGCCTAAAAATGAAAAAAATAAAAAAAGTTGAAAAAAATTTTTTAAATTGTCGAAATCAAGATTTATGCTCTAAATGTGGTGATTCCAAAATAAGGTCTAAAATCGTCTAGGATGACTAGAAACGCCTAAAAATGAAAAAAATAAAATAAGTTAAAAAAAAATTATAAATTGTCCAAATCATTATTATTTTGAAGTAGAGTCAATATAAATGGTATTCCAATTAAAAACCGGTTGAGTTTTCACAGAAAAAATCAAGATTAATGCTCTAAATGTGGTGATTCCAAAATAAGGTCTAAAATCGTCTAGGACGACTAGAAACGCCTAAAAATGAAAAAAATAAAAAAAGTTGAAAAAAAATTTTAAATTGTCGAAATCAAGATTAATGCTCTAAATATGGTGATTCCAAATTAAGGTCTAAAATCGTCTAGGACGACTAGAAACGCCTAAAAATGAAAAAAATAAAAAAAGTTGAAAAAAAATTTTAAATTGTCGAAATCAAGATTAATGCTCTAAATATGGTGATTCCAAATTAAGGTCTAAAATCGTCTAGGACGCCTAGAAACGCCTAAAAATGAAAAAAACAAAAAAATGGTGAAAAAATTTTAAATTGTCGAAATCATAATTATTTTGAAGTAGAGTCAATATAAATGGTATTTCAATTAAAAATCGGTTGAGTTTTCACAAAGATAATCAAGATTAATGCTCTTTATGTGGTGATTCCAAAATAAGGTCCAAAATCGTCTAGGACGACTAGAAACGCCTAAAAATGAAAAAAAAAAAAAAAAGTGAAAAAAATTTTAAATTGTCGAAATCATAATTATTTTGAAGTAGAGTCAATATAAATGGTATTTCAATTAAAAACCGGTTGAGTTTGCACAGAGAAAATCAAGATTAATGCTCTAAATGTGGTGATTCCAAAATAAGGTCTAAAATCGTCTAGGACGACTAGAAACGTCTAAAAATGAAAAAATAAAAAAAGTTGAAAAAAAATTTTAAATTGTCGAAATCATAATTATTATGAAGTAGAGTCAATATAAATGGTATATCAATTAAAAACCGGTTGAGTTTTCACAGAGAAAATCAAGATTAATGCTCTAAATGTGGTGATTCCAAAATAAGGTCTAAAATCGTCTAGGACGACTAGAAACGCGTAAAAATGAAAAAAATTAAAAAAGTTGAAAAAAAAATTTAAATTGTCGAAATCAAGATTTATGCTCTAAATGTGGTGATTCCAAAATAAGGTCTAAAATCGTCTAGGATGACTAGAAACGCCTAAAAATGAAAAAATAAAATAAGTTTAAAAAAATTATAAAAGTCAGAATAAAACTAAAAATGAAATAATAAAAATAAAAAAAATTATAAATTGTCCAAATCATAATTATTATGAAGTAGAGGAATATAAAGTATAAAAAGTTTAAAAAAATTATAAATTGTCGAAATCATAATTATTATGAAGTAGAGTCAATATAAATGGTATATCAATTAAAAACCGGTTGAGTTTTCACAGAGAAAATCAAGATTAATGCTCTAAATGTGGTGATTCCAAAATAAGGTCTAAAATCGTCTAGGACGACTAGAAACGCCTAAAAATGAAAAAATAAAAAAAGTTGAAAAAAATTTTTAAATTGTCGAAATCAAGATTTATGCTCTAAATGTGGTGATTCCAAAATAAGGTCTAAAATCGTCTAGGATGACTTGAAACGTCTAAAAATGAAAAAATAAAAAAAGTTAAAAAAAAATTATAAATTGTCCAAATCATTATTATTTTGAAGTAGAGTCAATATAAATGGTATTCCAATTAAAAACCGGTTGAGTTTTCACAGAGAAAATCAAGATTAATGCTCTAAATGTGGTGATTCCAAAATAAGGTCTAAAATCGTCTAGGACGACTAGAAACGCCTAAAAATTACAAAATAAAAAATGTAGAAAAAAAATTTTAAATTGTCGAAATCATAATTATTTTGAAGTAAAGTCAATATAAATGGTATTCCAATTAAAAACCGGTTGAGTTTGCACAGAGATAATCAAGATTAATGCTCTTAATGTGGTGATTCCAAAATAAGGTCTAAAATCGTCTAGGACGACTAGAAACGCCTAAAAATGAAATAAATAAAAAAAGTTAAAAAAAATTATAAATTGTCCAAATCATAATTATTATGAAGTAGAGTGAATATAAATGGTATTTCCAATTTAAAACTGGTGATTCCAAAATAAGGTCCAAAATCGTCTAGGACGACTAGAAACGTCTAAAAATGAAAAAATAAAAAAAGTTGAAAAAAAATTTTAAATTGTCGAAATCATAATTATTATGAAGTAGAGTCAACATAAATGGTATATCAATTAAAAACCGGTTGAGTTTTCACAGAGAAAATCAAGATTAATGCTCTAAATGTGGTGATTCCAAAATAAAAAAAAAAACCCAAAAATGAAAAAAATAAAAAAAAGTTGAAAAAAAATTTTAAATTGTCGAAATCATAATTATTTTGAAGTAGAGTCAATATAAATAGTATTTCAATTAAAAGTCGGTTGAGTTTTCACAAAGATAATCAAGATTAATGCTCTTTATGTGGTGATTCCAAAATAAGGTCCAAAATCGTCTAGGACGACTAGAAACGCCTAAAAATGAAAAAAAAAAAAAAAGGTGAAAAAAAATTTTAAATTGTCGAAATCATCATTATTTTGAAGTAGAGTCAATATAAATGGTATTCCAATTAAAAACCGGTTGAGTTTTCACAGAGAAAAGTCAAGATTAATGCTCTAAATGTGGTGATTCCAAAATAAGGTCTAAAATCGTTTAGGACGACTAGAAACGCCTAAAAACGAAAAAATAAAAAAAGTTGAAAAAAAATTTTAAATTGTCCAAATCATAATTATTTTGAAGTAGAGTCAATATAAATGGTATATCAATTAAAAACCGGTTGAGTTTTCACAGAAAAAGTCAAGATTAATGCTCTTAATGTGGTGATTCCAAAATAAGGTCTAAAATCGTCTAGGACGACTAGAAACGCCTAAAAATGAAAAAAATAAAAAAAGTTGAAAAAAATTTTAAATTGTCGAAATCAAGATTTATGCTCTAAATGTGGTGATTCCAAAATAAGGTCCAAAATCGTCTAGGATGACTAGACACGCCTAAAAATGAAAAAATAAAATAAGTTAAAAAAAAATTATAAATTGTCCAAATCATTATTATTTTGAAGTAGAGTCAATATAAATGGTATTCCAATTAAAAACTGGTGATTCCAAAATAAGGTCCAAAATCGTCTAGGACGACTAGAAACGCCTAAAAAATGAAATAATAAAAAAAGTTAAAAAAAAATTATAAATTGTCCAAATCATAATTATTATGAAGTAGAGTGAATATAAATGGTATTCCAATTAAAAACTGGTGATTCCAAAATAAGGTCCAAAATCGTCTAGGACGACTAGAAACGTCTAAAAATGAAAAAATAAAAAAAGTTGAAAAAAAATTTTAAATTGTCGAAATCATAATTATTATGAAGTAGAGTCAATATAAATGGTATATCAATTAAAAACCGGTTGAGTTTTCACAGAGAAAATCAAGATTAATGCTCTAAATGTGGTGATTCCAAAATAAGGTCTAAAATCGTCTAGGACGACTAGAAACGTCTAAAAATGAAAAAATAAAAAAAGTTGAAAAAAAATTTTAAATTGTCGAAATCATAATTATTATGAAGTAGAGTCAATATAAATGGTATATCAATTAAAAACCGGTTGAGTTTTCACAGAGAAAATCAAGATTAATGCTCTAAATGTGGTGATTCCAAAATAAGGTCTAAAATCGTCTAGGACGACTAGAAACGCCTAAAAATGAAAAAAAAAAAAAATTAAAAAAAAAATTTTAAATTGTCGAAATCAAGATTTATGCTCTAAATGTGGTGATTCCAAAATAAGGTCTAAAATAGTCTAGGATGACTAGAAACGCCCAAAAATGAAAAAAATAAAATAAGTTAAAAAAAAATTATAAATTGTCCAAATCATTATTATTTTGAAGTAGAGTCAATATAAATGGTATTCCAATTAAAAACCGGTTGAGTTTTCACAGAGAAAATCAAAATTAATGCTCTAAATGTGGTGATTCCAAAATAAGGTCTAAAATCGTCTAAGACGACTAGAAACGCCTAAAAATGAAAAAATAAAAAAAGTTGAAAAAAAATTTTAAATTGTCGAAATCAAGATTTATGCTCTTAATGTGGTGATTCCAAAATAAGGTCTTAATTCGTCTAGGACGACTAGAAACGCCTAAAAATGAAAAAAATAAAAAAAGTTGAAAACAAATTTTAAATTGTCGAAATCATAATTATTTTGAAGTAGAGTCAATATAAATGGTATTCCAATTAAAAACCAATTGAGTTTTCACAGAAAAAGTCAAGATTAATGCTCTAAATGTGGTGATTCCAAAATAAGGTGTACAATCGTTTGTGACGACTAGAAACGCCTAAAAACGAAAAAATAAATAAAGTTGAAAAAAAATTTTAAATTGTCGAAATCATAATTATTTTGAAGTAGAGTCAATATAAATGGTATTTCAATTAAAAACCGGTTGAGTTTACACAGAGAAAACCAAGATTAATGCTCTAAATATGGTGATTCCAAATTAAGGTCCAAAATCGTCTAGGACGCCTAGAAACGCCTAAAAATGAAAAAACAAAAAAAGTTGAAAAAAAATTTTAAATTGTCGAAATCATAATTATTTTGAAGTAGAGTCAATATAAATGGTATTTCAATTAAAAACCGGTTGAGTTTACACAGAAAAAATCAAGATTAATGCTCTTAATGTGGTGATTCCAAAATAAGGTCTAAAATCGTCTAGGACGACTAGAAACGCCTAAAAATGAAAAAAATAAAAAAATTGAACAAAAATTTTAAATTGTCGAAATCATAATTATTTTGAAGTAGAGTCAATATAAATGGTATTCCAATTAAAAACCGGTTGAGTTTTCACAGAGAAAATCAAGACTAATGCTCTCAATGTGGTGATTCCAAAATAAGGTCTAAAATCGTCTAGGACGACTAGAAACGCCTAAAAATGAAAAAATAAAAAAAAGTTGAAAAAAAATTATAAATTGTCCAAATCATAATTATTTTGAAGTAGAGTCAATATAAATGGTATTCCAATTAAAAACCGGTTGAGTTTTCACAGAGAAAATCAAGATTAATGCTCTAAATGTGGTGATTCCAAAATAAGGTCTAAAATCGTCTAGGACGACTAGAAACGCCTAAAAATGAAATAATAAAAAAAGTTGAAAAAAAAATTTTAAATTGTCCAAATCAAGATTAATGCTCTAAATGTGGTGATTCCAAAATAAGGTCTAAAATCGTCTAGGACGACTAGAAACGTCTAAAAATGAAAAAAATAAAAAAAGTTGAAAAAAAATTTTAAATTGTCGAAATCATAATTATTATGAAGTAGAGTCAATATAAATGGTATATCAATTAAAAACCGGTTGAGTTTTCACAGAGAAAATCAAGATTAATGCTCTAAATGTGGTGATTCCAAAAAAAGGTCTAAAATCGTCTAGGACGACTAGAAACGCCTAAAAATGAAAAAAATTAAAAAAAGTTGAAAAAAATTTTAAATACAAAATTAAAAAAATTTTAAATTGCGAAATCAAGATTTATGCTCTAAATGTGGTGATTCCAAAATAAGGTCTAAAATCGTCTAGGATGACTAGAAACGCCTAAAAATGAAAAAAATAAAATAAGTTAAAAAAAATTATAAATTGTCCAAATCATTATTATTTTGAAGTAGAGTCAATATAAATGGTATTCCAATTAAAAACCGGTTGAGTTTTCACAGAGAAAATCAAAATTAATGCTCTAAATGTGGTGATTCCAAAATAAGGTCTAAAATCGTCTAAGACGACTAGAAACGCCTAAAAATATAAAAAATAAATAAAGTTGAAAAAATTTTTAAATTGTCGAAATCAAGATTTATGCTCTTAATGTGGTGACTCCAAAATAAAAAAAAACGCCTAAAAATGAAAAAAAAAAAGTTGAAAATATATAAATGGTATTCCAATTAAAAACCGGTTGAGTTTTCAACGGAGAAAATCAAGACTAATGCTCTCAATGTGGTGATTCCAAAATAAGGTCTAAAATCGTCTAGGACGACTAGAAACGCCAAAAAATGAAAAAAATAAAAAAAGTTGAAAAAAAATTATAAATTGTCCAAATCATAATTATTTTGAAGTAGAGTCAATATAAATGGTATTTCAATTAAAAACCGGTTGAGTTTTCACAGAGAAAATCAAGATTAATGCTCTAAATGTGGTGATTCCAAAATAATGTCTAAAATCGTCTAGGACGACTAGAAACGCCTAAAAATGAAATAATAAAAAAAGTTGAAAAAAAATTTTAAATTGTCGAAATCAAGATTAATGCTCTAAATGTGGTGATTCCAAAATAAGGTCTAAAATCGTCTAGGACAACTAGAAACGCCTAAAAATGAAAAAATAAAAAAAGTTGAAAAAAAAATTATAAATTGTCGAAATCATAATTATTTTGAAGTAGAGTCAATATAAATGGTATTCCAATTAAAAACCGGTTGAGTTTTCACAGAAAAAATCAAGATTAATGCTCTTAATGTGGTGATTCCAAAATAAGGTCTAAAATCGTCTAGGACGACTAGAAACGCCTAAAAATGAAATAAATAAAAAAAGTTGAAAAAAAATAATTGAGTTTTCACAGAGAAAATCAAGATTAATGCTCTAAATGTGGTGATTCCAAAATAAGGTCTAAAATCGACTAGGAACCCCTAAACAAAATGAAAAAAAAAAAAGTTGAAAAACAATTTTAAATTGTCGAAATCAAGATTAATGCTCTAAATGTGGTGATTCCAAAATAAGGTCCAAAATCGTCTAGGACGCCTTGAAACGCATAAAAATGAAAAATAAAAAAAAAAGTTGAACAAAAATTTTAAATTGTCGAAATCATAATTATTTTGAAGTAGAGTCAATATAAATGGTATGTCAATTAAAAACCGGTTGAGTTTTCACAGAGAAAATCAAGATTAATGCTCTAAATAAGGTGATTAAAAATTAAGGTCCAAAATCGTCTAGGACGACTAGAAACGCCTAAAAATGACCAAAAATAAAAAAAAAAAAAAAAAATTTTAAATTGTCGAAATCATAATTATTTTGAAGTAGAGTCAATACAAATGGTATTTTAATTAAAAAACCGGTTGAGTTTACACAGAGAACATCAAGATTAATGCTCTAAATATGGTGATATGGTGATCCAAATTAAGGTCCAAAATCGTCTAGGACGCCTAGAAACGCCTAAAAATGAAAAAATAAAAAAAGTTGAAAAAAATTTTAAATTGTCCAAATCAAGATTAATGCTCTAAATGTGGTGATTTCAAAATAAGGTCCAAAATCGTCTAGGACAACTAGTAACGCCTAAAAATGAAAAATAAAAAAAGTTGAAAAAAATTAATAATTGTAATTATTATTTTTTTAAAGTAGAGTCAAAGTTAACAAAAATTTTAAATTGTCGAAATCATAATTATTTTGAAGTAGAGTCAATATAAATGGTATGTCAATTAAAAACCGGTTGAGTTTTCACAGAGAAAATCAAGATTAATGCTCTTAATAAGGTGATTATAAATTAAGGTCCAAAATCGTCTAGGACGACTAGAAACGCCTAAAAATGACAAAATAAAAAAAAATAGAAAAAAAATTTTAAATTGTCGAAATCATAATTATTTTGAAGTAGAGTCAATACAAATGGTATTTCAATTAAAAACCGGTTGAGTTTACACAGAGAAAATCAAGATTAATGCTCTAAATATGGTGATTCCAAATTAAGGTCCAAAATCGTCTAGGACGCCTAGAAACGCCTAAAAATGAAAAAACAAAAAAAATGGTGAACAAAATTTTAAATTGTCGAAATTATAATTATTTTGAAGTAGAGTCAATATAAATGGTATTCCAATTAAAAACCGGTTGAGTTTTCACAGAAATAATCAAGATTAATGCTCTTAATGTGGTGATTCCAAAATAAGGTCTAAAATCGTCTAGGACGACTAGAAACGCCTAAAAATGAAATAATAAAAAAAGTTGAAAAAAAAATTTTAAATTGTCGAAATCATAATTATTTTGAAGTAGAGTCAATATAAATGGTATTTCAATTAAAAACCGGTTGAGTTTTCACAAAGAAAATCAAGATTAAAGCTCTAAATGTGGTGATTCCAAAATAAGGTCTAAAATCGTCTAGGACGACTAGAAACGCCTAAAAATGACAAAAATAAAAAAATTGAACAAAAATTTTAAAATTGTCGAAATCATAATTATTTTGAAGTAGAGTCAATATAAATGGTATTCCAATTAAAAACCGGTTGAGTTTTCACAGAGATAATCAAGATTAATGCTCTTAATGTGGTGATTCCAAAATAAGGTCTTAAATCGTCTAGGACGACTAGATACGCCTAAAACTGAAAAAAAAAAAAAGTTGAAAAAAATTATAAATTGTCCAAATCATAATTATTTTGAAGTAGAGTCAATATAAATGGTATTCCAATTAAAAACCGGTTGAGTTTTTACAGAGAAAATCAAGATTAATGCTCTAAATGTGGTGATTCCAAAATAAGGTCTAAAATCGTCTAGGACGACTAGAAACGCCTAAAAATGAAAAAATAAAAAAGTTGAAAAAAAAAATTTTAAATTGTCGAAATCAAGATTAATGCTCTAAATGTGGTGATTCCAAAATAAGGTCCAAAATCGTCTAGGACGCCTTGAAACGCATAAAAATGAAAAAATTAAAAATGTTGAAAAAAATTTTAAATTTCGAAATCATAATTATTTTGAAGTAGAGTCAATATAAATGGTATTTCAATTAAAAACCGGTTGAGTTTTCACAGAGAAAATTAAGATTAATGCTCTAAATAAGGTGATTATAAATTAAGGTCCAAAATCGTCTAGGACGACTAGAAACGCCTAAAAATGACAAAATAAAAAAAAGAAGAAAAAAAAATTTTAAATTGTCGAAATCATAATTATTTTGAAGTAGAGTCAATATAAATGGTATTTCAATTAAAAACCGGTTGAGTTTTCACAGAGAAAAATCAAGATTAATGCTCTAAATATGGTGATTCCAAATTAAAGGTCCAAAATCGTCTAGGACGCCTAGAAACGCCTAAAAATGAAAAAAAAAAAAAATTGAACAAAAATTTTAAATTGTCGAAATCATAATTATTTTGAAGTAGAGTCAATATATATGGTATTTCAATTAAAAATGGTTGAGTTTTCACAGGAGAAAATCAAGATTAATGCTCTAAATGTGGTGATTCCAAAATAAGGTCTTAAATCGTCTAGGACGACCAGAAACGCCTAAAAATGACAAAATAAAAAAGTTGAAAAAATTATAAATTGTCCAAATCATAATTATTTTGAAGTAGAGTCAATATAAATGGTATTCCAATTAAAAACCGGTTGAGTTTTCACAGAGAAAATCAAGATTAATTCTCTTAATGTGGAGATTCCAAAATAAGGTCTAAAATCGTCTGAGACGACTAGAAACGCCTAAAAATGAAAAAATAAAAAAAGTTGAAAAAAAATTATAAATTGTCCAAATCATAATTATTTTGAAGTAGAGTCAATATAAATGGTATTCCAATTAAAAACCGGTTGAGTTTTCACAGAGAAAATCAAGATTAATGCTTTAAGTGTGGTGATTCCAAAATAAGGTCCAAAATCGTCTAGGACGACTAGAAACGCCTAAAAATGAAAAAATTAAAAAAGTTGAAAAAAAATTATAAATTGTCGAAATCATAATTAGTTTGAAGTAGAGTCAATATAAATGGTTTTCCAATTAAAAACCGGTTGAGTTTTAACAGAGAAAATCAAGATTAATGCTCTTAATGTGGTGATTCAAAAATAAGGTCCAAAATCGTCTAGGACGACTAGAAACGCCTAAAAATGAAAAAAAATAAAAAGAAGTTGAAAAAAAATTAGAAATTGTCCAAATCATAATTATTTTAAAGTAGAGTCAGAGCAAGATTAATGCTCTAAATGTGGTGATTCCAAAATAAGGTGTAAAAATCGTTTAGGACGCCTAGAAACGCCTAAAATGACAAAATAATAAAAGTTGAAAAAATTTTTAAATTGTCCAAATCATAATTATTTTGAAGTAGAGTCAATATAAATGGTATTCCAATTAAAAACCGGTTGAGTTTTCACAGAGAAAATCAAGATTAATGCTCTTAATGTGGTGATTCCAAAATAAGGTCTAAAATCGTCTAGGACGACTAGAAACGCCTAAAAATGAAAAAATAAAAAAAGTTAAAAAAAATTATAAATTTTTCAAATCATAATTATTTTGAAGTAGAGTCAATATAAATGGTATTCCAATTAAAAACCGGTTGAGTTTTCACAAGAGAAAATCAAGATTAATGCTCTAAATATGGTGATTCCAAATTAAGGTCCAAAATCGTCTAGGACGCCTAGAAACGCCTAAAAATGAAAAAATAAAAAAAGTTGAAAAAAAATTATAAATTGTCCAAACATAATTATTTTGAAGTAGAGTCAATATAAATGGTATTCCAATTAAAAACCGGTTGAGTTTTCACAGAGAAAATCAAGATTAATGCTCTTAATGTGGTGATTCCAAAATAAGGTCTAAAATCGTCTAGGACGACTAGAAACGCCTAAAAATGAAAAAAAAAAAAATAAGTTGAAAAAAATTATAAATTGTCCAAATCATAATTATTTTGAAGTAGAGTCAATATAAATGGTATTCCAATTAAAAACCGGTTGAGTTTTCACAGAGAAAATCAAGATTAATGCTCTAAGTGTGGTGATTCCAAAATAAGGTCCAAAATCGTCTAGGACGACTAGAAACGCCTAAAAATGAAAAAATAAAAAAAGTAGGAAAAAATTTTAAATTGTCGAAATCATAATTATTTTGAAGTAGAGTCAGAAAATAATAATTATCCTTAAATGTGGTGATTCCAAAATAAAATCGTCACACGACTAGAAATGCCAAAAATGAAAAAAATAAAAAAAGTTGAAAAAATTTCGAAATATTCAAAAGTCAAGATTAATGCTCTTAAAGGTGATTCCAAAATTAAGGTCTAGCTAAAAATCGTTTAGGACGACCTAGAAACGCCTAAAAACAAAATAATAAAAGTTGAAAAAATTTTAAATTGTCCAAATCATAATTATTTTGAAGTAGAGTCAATATAAATGGTATTCCAATTAAAAAACCGGTTGAGTTTTCACAGAAAAATCAAGATTAATGCTCTAAATGTGGTGATTCCAAAATAAGGTCTAAAATCGTCTAGGACGACTAGAAACGCCTAAAAATGAAAAAAAAATAAAAAGTTGAAAAAAATTTATAAATTTTCCAAATCATAATTATTTTGAAGTAGAGTCAATATAAATGGTATTCCAATTAAAAACCGGTTGAGTTTTCACAGAGAAAATCAAGATTAATGCTCTAAATGTGGTGATTCCAAAATAAGGTCCAAAATCGTCTAGGACGCCAAGAAACGCCTAAAAATGAAAAAATAAAAAAAAGGTAAAAAAATTTTAAATTGTCGAAATCATAAATTATTTTGAAGTAGAGTCAATATAAATGGTATTCCAATTAAAAAAACGGTTGAGTTTTCACAGAGAAAATCAAGATTAATGCTCTAAATGTGGTGATTCCAAAATAAGGTCTAAAATCGTCTAGGACGCCTAGAAACGCCTAAAAATGAAAAAAATAAAAAAAAAAGTTAAAAAAAAAATTATAAATTGTCCAAATCATAATTATTTTGAAGTAAAGTCAATATAAATGGTATTCCAATTAAAAACCGGTTGAGTTTTCACAGAGAAAATCAAGATTAATGCTCTAAATAAGGTGATTATAAATTAATGTCCGAAAATCGTCTAGGACGATCAGAAAACGCCAAAAATGACAAAATAAAAAAGTAAAAAATTTTAAATTGTCGAAATCATAATTATTTTGAAGTAGAGTCAATATAAATGGTATTCCAATTAAAAACCGGTTGAGTTTTCACAGAGATAATCAAGATTAATGCTCTTAATGCGTGATTCCAAAATGGGGTCTTAAATCGTCTAGGACGACTAGATACGCCTAAAACTGAAAAAATAAAAGTTGAAAAAAATTATAAATTGTCCAAACTGAATAATTATTTTGAAGTAGAGTCAATATAAATGGTATTCCAATTAAAACCGGTTGAGCTTTTACAGAGAAAATCAAGATTAATGCTCTAAATGTGGTGATTCCAAAATAAGGTCTAAAAATCGTCTAGGACGAATTAGAAACGCCTAAAATGAAAAATAAAAAGTTGAAAAAAATTTTAAATTGTCGAAATCAAGATTAATGCCTAAAATGTGGTGATTCCAAAATAAGGTCCAAAATCGTCTAGGACGCCTTGAAAACGCATAAAAATGAAAAAATTAAAAATGTTGAAAAATTTTTAAATTTCGAAGTCATAATTATTTTGAAGTAGAGTCAATATAAATGGTATTTCAATTAAAACCGGTTGAGTTTTCACAGAGAAAATTAAGATTAATGCTCTAAATAAGGTGATTAATAAATTAGTGTCCAAAATCGTCTAGGACGAATTAGAAAACGCCTAAAATGACAAAAATAAAAGAAGAAAAAAAAAAATTTTAAATTGTCGAAATCATAATTATTTTGAAGTAGAGTCAATATAAATGGTATTTCAATTAAAAACCGGTTGAGTTTTCACAGAGAAAATCAAGATTAATGCTCTAAATATGGTGATTCCAAATAAAGTCCAAAATCGTCTAGGACGCCTAGAAACGCCTAAAATGAAAAATAAAAAATTGAACAAAAATTTTAAATTGTCGATATCATAATTATTATTTTGAAGTAGAGTCAATATAAATGGTATTTCAATTAAAAATGGTTGAGTTTTCACAGAGAAAATCAAGATTAATGCTCTAAATGTGGTGATTCCAAAATAAGGTCTTAAATCGTCTAGGACGACTAGAAACGCCTAAAAAATGACAAAATAAAAAGTTGAAAAAAATTATAAATTGTCCAAATCATAATTATTTTGAAGTAGAGTCAATATAATGGTATTCCAATTAAAAACCGGTTGAGTTTTTTACAGAGAAAAATCAAGATTAATGCTCTAAATGTGGTGATTCCAAAATAAGGTCTAAAATCGTCTAGGACGACTAGGAAACGCCTAAAAATGAAAAAAATAAAAAATTGAACAAAAATTTTAAATTGTCGAAACTGCAATTATTTTGAAGTGCAGAGTCAATATAAATGGTATTTCAATTAAAAATGGTTGAGTTTTCACAGAGAAAATCAAGATTAATGCTCTAAATGTGGTGATTCCAAAATAAGGTCTTAAATCGTCTAGGACGACTAGAAACGCCTAAAAATGACAAAATAAAAAGTTGAAAAATTATAAATTGTCGAAATCATAATTATTTTGAAGAAGACTCAATATAAATGGTATTCCAATTAAAAACCGGTTGAGTTTTAACAGAGAAAATCAAGATTAATGCTCTTAATGTGGTGATTCAAAAATAAGGTCCAAAATCGTCTAGGACGATCAGAAACGCCTAAAAGAAAAAAATAAAAAAAAAAAAGAAGTTGAAAAAATTAGAAATTGTCCAAATCATAATTATTTTAAAGTAGAGTCAAGATTAATGCTCTAAATGTGGGTAGATTCCAAAATAAGGTGTAAAATCGTTTAGGACGCCTAGAAACGCCTAAAATGACAAAAATACAATAAAAGTGGAAAAAATTTTAAATTGTCCAAATCATAATTATTTTGAAGTAGAGTCAATATAAATGGTATTCCAATTAAAAACCGGTTTATTTTCACAGAGAAAATCAAGATTAATGCTCTTAATGTGGTGATTCCAAAATAAGGTCTAAAATCGTCTAGGACGACTAGAAACGCCTAAAAATGAAAAATAAAAAAGTTAAAAAAAATTATAAATT
>JAECXC010001072.1:17500-48537 GCA_018152125.1 Drosophila dunni | reverse complement strand
CAAGCATGGCAAAAAGGAGGGACTACTACATCCACTGCCGAAAGAAGAGGAACCACTACAAACCCCTACACGTCGATTTCTTAGGTCCACGGGAGTCAACCGATAAGAGATACAAACATATTCTGGCTGTCATAGATGGATTCACAAAATTCTGCTGGCTGTACTCGACGAAAACGACATCGACTCATGAAGTTGTATCCAGACTTGGAGCACATAGCGACACATTCGGAAATCCAGTTCAGATTATCACGGATAGATGCTCTGCATTTACATCGGACGAATTCAAGAAGTATTGCTAAAACGAGAACATTTTACATCATGCTGTTACGACTGGATTGCCCAGAGCAAACGGACAAGTGGAGAGGCTAAATTCCATAATAATATCAGTTCTTTCAAAGCCATCTGCGGATGACCCGAGTAAATGGTACAGATACGTTGGAAGGGTACAACAAGCGATAAATTCGACGTTCTGCAGGAGCACTAACAAGACCCCTTTCGAGCTGATGATTGGAACCAAGATGCGGACAAAATCTGATGTTAAATTACACGAGATGATCAATTACGAAATGGTAGAGATGTTTAACGAGAAGCGAGACGACTTACGGAAGCAGGCCAAACGACAAATATTGAACTTGCAAGATGAGAACAGAAAGTCGTACAACTTTACGACAAAAAGACGCTGCACACTACAAGGAAGGCGATCTGGTAGCAGTTAAACGCACTCAATTTGAGGTGGACTTTAAGCTGAAGCCGAAGTATTTGGGTCCATATCGAGTGACCAAAGTTAAGCCAAAGGGATACCTACGATGTCACCAAAGACGCACATTTCATGGATGGCCCTATACACACAACCACTTGCGCAGAGTGTATGAAGCCCTGAGCTCAATTGGAGATGACGACGCCGACGCATTCGAGGACGAATGATGGGAAGGATGGCCGAGTTGTGGGGTCGGATCTGGCAACTCCAGATAGATCTCAGCTTTTGCATATCGATATAAGAAGAGTATCGATATAAACGACGACGACGATAACGACGAAACAGATACACGAGGGAGTATCGATATAAACGACGATGAGGATAACGATGAAAAGAGACACACGACGCGTATCAAGAAAAACGCGAAAAAACAAAGAGGAGACACACGATGATTACGACGAGATCCAGAGTGGAAAGTAAGAATCTGAGGAAGAACGACGTATTTGACGAGCAACGTAAAACGACGACGACGACGACGACGACGACGACGACGACGATGCTAATAATTAAAGTTCCGATTTGACTTAATTTCAATTCACCAAAATATTATAATACAAACTATATAATCATAATAATAAAAGTAGTGTTTAATATAAAAAACCCTGCATTTATATATACTGACCAAGTTTGATCCAAATCGGACTACTATATCGTATAGCCCCCCATAGGAACGATCGGTCGAAATATGAAATTTTGTATTTTTACAGCAATGTTAGCGCATTGTCTATATATTGTCTAGATATATATCTCCACCGCAACATTTTTTTTGGGCGTATCAAGCTCCATACGAAATACTGTAAAAAGTTCTCGTTTGGACACTGACATGGTTGCTAAAAAAATGATTTCTAAAATAATTTGCGGGTATATGCAGCTCATTGTGGTTGATTTCAGTTCGTAATACAATGACTAATTTTATAAAAAATATAAATACCGAATCCAGTCGAACTTTAAAAGTTTTACTCTACTAAAGTTCAATTTAGTAGCAAATGTTAAGACACCTACAAGAACTAAAGAAAATATTACATTTTGGGATGACAAACAATCACAGGTCACAAACATTTATTTTGTTATTAACTACATACCTTTTTCTTCAGTTAACAGCAAAAAGTTCAACTGAAAACAATAACACTAATTAATATGCAATTTGTTTAGAAGCAATCAAAATGGGCGGGAAAGCTGGTGTCAACAGCTGATGAAATATATATTGTCTTCAAAGCTTCACAGCAATTGATATATTGGCGCCATTTTTTGCTTTAAATTTGAATTAATCGGAGCTAAATCAATCGTTTCGCCCACTGTGTACTGGGTGGGTGGGTAAACCAGTTACTGTATACAGGTGCTGTATACGTGCAGCCAACCTCTATTAAGGGTGAGTTTTACAAACAGCAAAACAAGTGTGCCAGTACGGAACATTTTCAATTGATTCCGCTCGTTCAATCGTTGTTAACACATTTTATTGACTTTCTTCACGAAGGTCAGTCATGTAAGTCAGTCATTCTGAATTATTCATTTAAAAAATCTTTTAAAATTAATCATTCTTTCCATATTTCCTGTACATATTTCCTGTACATACATATCCAGCATTACAAGATACGCCTTGAGGAGATTGCATATATATCTCCTCATCTAGCGTTCCATTTAAAAAGCTGTTTTAACGTCCATTTGATGAACTTTTAAATTAAATTGTACTGCAAGTGATAACAAAAATCGAAAGCTTGAAATTCTAGCAACAGGAGCAAATGCTTCCTCATAGTCGACTTGGAACTTCTGGGTGAATCCTCTTGCAACTAATCTAGCTTAATATTTTATAGGAGCTCTTAGCTCATTATATTTAATCGTAAAAGCTCATCTACTATCGACAATATTATTATTTTCTGGCTTTTATAAAATTGTCCATGTATTATTAATATCATGCGCTTTCAACTCTGTGTTTATGGCTTCCCTCCCATTCTGTTTGATCATTTTTTGTGCTTTATTTCTTCAAAAGAATTTGGGACATCGTTAAAAAACTGTATGGGCATTCAATATATATTTATCCAGGCTATCGTAATCTTCGTTATTAGATACACGAGCTTTAGCCTTTAGTCTTTCACTTTTTACAATTTTCATTACTAACGTCATTATTTTCATTGGCATTATTTGATTGATCAGTTTTATCACAATTCATACTCTCATATTAATTAACGTATGAGTGAATGATAAATAAAGGTCTGCTTATATGACTTTTATCTTTGAATTTCCTAAGTGGTAACCTAGCCTGCTTTCCATTTAATCATGATTCACAAATATCATTTGTTATTTCTAAACTTTTCAGAAGACTTGTTATTTCTAACAATTTTCTTTTACTGATATGACCTAACCTCTCATGCCACAAACGATTGTTAATCTTATTCCTAGCATCCACAGAAAATGCTTGGAATTCTACAATAGGTACATTGTTTGACATACCTGCATTTTTGACCACTGTCACTCCATTCTTTGAAATGGACATTCCGTCAGAGTCAAATTTAATTGACATCCCGGCCTGTTGTAGCTTCTTGACAGACATCAGATTGAGTAATCATTCTCCAAACGCACAATGCCTCGCTTTGTAGCAAAAGATAAATTCGCCATCTTTTTGCAACAGCAATTTTTACTGGACGCTCCAGAGTAACAAAATCAGCATACAACGAATCATAATATAATTAAATGATCCTTTTCTCCAGAGTCAAGTAGAAAAGCAATTTTATTATTCACTGAGGCACTTTGACCACTTTTAATCATAAACGCAAAACCGTGCTGCCAGCTGAGCACTATTGTTTTCTTTATTCTTTTCATTTCTGATTCTTTAATAACTGTAACAGTGCTTTTTTGACATAAAATGACATTTAATATTAATTTTAGCTTTGTGCTTATAAACATTAAATTGGCAATTCTCATTGCCAGCATCCGAACCTACGACCCTCAGGCAAAGATTTCACATCGCGCCGCAACTCTACCATTCGCACCACGCGCTTTTTTTCAAGCATCTTTCGCTTATTCGCATTTACATGTTATACATACAAGTACACACTCGTTTGAAATTATGTGTATGCACATATGTATGTATGCGTGCCTAGCACTGGTCGGCACGGCGGCGTCGCAGCGTCGCAGCGTCTGCGAGCAGCTCTGACGTCACACAGGCGGCAAAATTGCAGCTAAATTACATAAACTTTCTAACGTTCTATCTTTTTTGGTAATTGACGGATTTTAACGCAGCTTGGAATATAGTTTGATATGATATTCCTAATTTTAATTAATTAATTACAATACTGTACTATTTGACTAAATGCCTTAAATCCTGAAAAATTTTGAGCTTGAAAATTTGAAAGTTTTTTTAGCGCTAATAAGAAAAGTGGGCGTGGCAGATCAAAATTTTTGAATGGCATTGCATTAAGGCTGTCTCTAGCAACCTGCTTACCAGAAATGGTGTTCCCTAAGTGACATAGTTACTGAGTTATTGGCCTAAAACTACATTTTTTTTTTCGAGGTGTGTCTGGTTTTTTGCTCATTGCGGGGGCGGTAAGGGGGCGTGCCAAAAATTGAAATAAACTTAACCTGCGTAAGTTAACAACGGACTTTCATTATAAATTTGGTGGCTCTAGCTTGTGTAGTTTAAAAGATCTAGGTGTTCATACGGACGGACGGACAGACGGACATTGCTATATCGACACATACTATTTCATCAAAAGTAATAAAAAGACTCGCCAGCGACTGCTCACTCAACAGCTTGACAGATTTTAATCGTTTGCGCGCAGCTAACTGCGACGAAAGGCTTCTTCGCTCATATATGGCGTCTAGACTATCAATCATTTGACGCGCCGAGAAGTGGCTTGCAGCAAAGCCTAGAAATGAAAATCTCAAGTATTGAATTATTGTATTTTTCGCACAACGGTCTATTTCGTTAGGCATCTAATAACAATAACTTTTAGTATATCCAATATTGCAAACAATGTCCTAATTCTAAATTTCCATACTGAATATTTTTCGCATTGAACGGCTTGATATTATATTTTTACTTTATCCATCCTGATTCCTATATGGACCCGCTCACACACATACACAGACACAAACAAGTAAGAAAGGCTACAGTTGATCGAGCCGACTGTAAAGACCCCGTACTCCCATAATAATGCGCATTTGTATTTAATTTGAAATTAAATTTTATAACGAAATTTAAAAATTAAAATTTATATGTACATTTTGAATTCATATTTAAAAAAAAATAAACTAGCAATTTTCATTGCCAGACTCTCAGGCAACGATTTCACATCGCGCCGCAATTCTACCATTCGCACCACGCGCTACTTTCAAGCATCTTTCGCTTATTCGCATTTACATGTTATACATACAAGTACACACTCATTTGAAATTATGTGTATGCACATATGTATGTATGCGTGCCTAGCACTGGTCGGCACGGCAGCGTCGCAGCGTCTGCGAGCACCGCTGACAGGGGGCGAAATTGCAGCTAAATTACATAAACTTTCTAACGTTCTCATTTTTTATACTCTCTGCAAGAGTATATTGGGTTTGTGCAAAAAGTATGTAACAGGCAGAAGGAGGCGTGGCAGACCCCATAAAGTATATATATTCTTGATCAGGATCACAAGCCGAGTCGATATAGCCATGTCCGTCTGTCTGTCTGTCTGTCTGTCTGTCTGTCTGTCTGTCCGTATGAACAAACAGATTTCAGAGATGGTAAGAGCTACAAGTTTGAGCTTGGTGTCAATCGATCACATATTTAGTCAGGCAATACAAAAATCTTTTTGTTTTTCGATGCAACGCCCAATTCGCCCACAAAGAGAAAAAACTAGACACACCTCGGAAAAAATCGGTGTTATCGGCGAATATCTAAGTAACTATAGCACCTAATATCACCAATTTTGGTATGGAGCGTTCCTAGCGACACCGTAAATGCATTGGCATTTACAATTTTGGACTGCCACGCCCCTTTTTCTCACAATACATTAAAATAATTCTCAACATTCGTTCCGTTTTTAGGCATTTGTTCATATATTACACAATTTTAATAGTATAATTTTATAGATTTTAATAATTTAATCGGGATTAAAATGCAGAGACTATTATACGTTCGGGAATGCTCGACTATACTTTTCTTTCCTGTTTTTTGATTTAATATTCTTCTAATACATTTATTCATAACTAAATCTTTTTTGGTTGCTGTTAATGCTTTTTCGTTTTATAAATAGTAAGTGGCTTGTATAGTTTCGGTCAAGATGTTTTCGTTTTCGTCAGGGTATGGAATAATGTCGTATAGTGCAGTATTTACAATTTCGAGTGGAATATGGGAAATAATTAGATTTTCGTTAGTAGTTGTTTTTAACCAAGTTGATGTTTTAATATGTATTAAATGTTTTAGTGAGTCATATTTTAGTAATTTAGGGTTGAATATACCAAGCCTGGTTAATTGCATACCTAACTCAATGTCATCAACATACTCTGTGAATTCTTGTAGGTTGAAAATTAGTAATTCGAGTCGTTGCTCTGCCTCGTGTGTGATACTAAGCTGTTCATTACTTCTATTCCTTTGTTAACAGCTTTTATTACTTCATTTAGTTCATTGGCTTGAACACTATTTTCTGAAAGGTTATCTATTTTTGGCTGTAATTCTTCTTTGTCTTCTTGATCTAAAGTTCCGAAAAGGTATTTATAAAATGTCCCCATGAAATTTACAAGTTCTCTTTTATTTCGTTTAACTAGTCTTAAGCCGTTCATTTCTCTGTCCAGTTTTTCTGTTAAGTACTGTATTTTTATTAATGGTTCAAATTCTTTTGTTTGTTTCATTAAATTATTATAAGTTTCTTCAGTTTTTGTTATATTAATAGTTAAATAGTGGTATTCGTATTTTATAGGTAAATTGATTGTTCCTGTTTGAAATATAAGATATCCGTTTTTGGAGTTAATTGGGTTGATTTCCAAATTTGGACCATATATTGGCCATAGAAAGTTGAGTAGCATGAGTGTTATAATTATAGTTATTAAAATATGAGGAGTTATCATCTTGATTCGGGTTATTAGTTGATCTGGAATTATCATATTTACTTTCATTAGTTACTTTCTTTCTTTTTATATTTTGATTTATGGTATGTTATTTTTCTACCTCTGTTTACTTCTTCATAATGTTTTTCATCTATTTGTGTTATATTTCCTGTTTGTTTGAATGGGTTTGTGAATTTAGATCTTACTAAAGGTGATTCCCTGTATCTAGTATCTATTTCAAATTCGGTTCTTTTTTTCATTAAGTCTGTCTATTTTGCTTTTCTTATTTAGCTGTGTATCATACTTAGGGGTTCCTGCGTAAATGAAAATATTTGCTGGTGTTCTACTGGTCGAATTATGTTGGTTTTATAATTATATGTGTAAAGTATTACTTAAAATCTAGTTAATTTGTTTTCTTGATTAGTGTCAGAATTAACCATTCTTATTATACTCTCTGCAATAGTATATTTTGTTTGTGCAAAAGTATGTAAAAGGCAGAAGGAGGCGTGGCAGACCCCCATAAAGTATATAGTAACATATGTAGATACATACGTACCCAAACCCATACACCACATACACCATACACCACACTTATTATTTATGTTAAAGATTTCTTTCCCACAAAAAACTAATGTAAACACTACCGAAAAATCAAATGGTGACAATAACAATTCTGGCTTCCCACGAATATATTAAATATCATAAACAATTCGCCAGAATCTTTATTCCCATCATTGGGGTTAAAACTGCTGACGTTACACAAATCCTGGCCGAACTCTCTCAATCTCTTCAAGATCGAGATCTCTCTCTATTTACATAAGAGCTATAAGCTCAATGAGTCCAAAGTCCAATGTATAAAAGCTCAAAACCGAGGTTTGCTTAACGTCATTAGAACATAGGATAAGCAGTCTAGTTTTGACTCCATAGCTTCGAGTTTATTAAATAAAGTTTTATATTTTTTTTATAAACTAATTGCCGAAGTATCTAATTGGCGCAGCCGGTAGGATACAAGAAATAAATATCCTCGTAATCGATATCGTCCATCCATTGTAAAAATACTTGACGACCGAGGAATTTCTAGGATTCGAGCACGCGAATTTCCGCGGCAAGAACGTTAAAACATTACAATTTGAAAAAATTTTTTCTTGATATCCGCCAAAGAACCCAAGTCGATACTTAACACAATTATCAGTCATGGCCCATATTTAAATGTGCGACCGCCACCAAAGATAATTGCTATTACAAAGAAAACCGCGCAAAACACCAAACCAAACCAAAAAAAAAAAAAAAGATCCCACTATTTAACACTGTAAATAAACAGCTATTTCTGGGCTTACAATCATTTAATATCCCTGAAACGTAAGTCTCTACAGTCAACAAAGACAATTAAAACAAAATACTTGAATGTGCACCACCAAAATACTTGAAGTGACAACTACAACAAAATAAAAAAAAAAAAGTGTTCAACCAAAAAATAGATCCTGTGGACTATTTGAACTACCTGTAAATAAAGAGCTTATTTCTGGGCTTTACAAATCATTTAATTGATCCCTGTAAACGTAAGTCTCTTACAATTCAACAAAGAGTGACAATTTTAAAACAAAAACCTGAAGTGACAACTGTCCAACAAAATAAAAAATAAAATCTACAACAACACCATGGCAACTCAACCACCAACTGGAGACTATAGGAGCGAACATGCATCTAAAGCAAGCGCTTGGACAAATTCGACGAAGTGCCAGTATTCGACGGTAAAAACAGTGGAACCGTAACTGCATTCATGAAGGAGGATAAATTTTATAATGCAATTATACCCAACACAGGATGTTAGACAACATGGTCCCCTATTTGGAGCAAACGAAATGCAGACCTCTATACTATTAAAGACGTTATTACAAAAAAATTACCGGACAGAATTTTTTATGAAATTAGCACGATATGACATTACAACAGTTTCAAAACTAAAACAAGTAGCTCAACGCGAAGGATTGTACGAAAATGGTTATAACGAACGTAATAACCAAAGCAATGACAATTCCAAATCGAACAAAACACAAAGCAATTCAAGCAATGAAAACCGTGGAAAGGAAAATAACCAAAATTATTATCCTACTCCAAATTACTCAAATAACGCTAGCCCAAATCATAAACCAAAGAAAATGCTGAAGCATTACAAAAGGAATTCAAACAAAATCTTGATCAAGCTAGATCACAAAACCCAATGAATTACCAAACTCAGAGTCAAAGACCTCCCTAATCCCCCTCATAAAAGACAAAGAGAAACTAAGATGGAAACATCAGAAAATTTTCATCAAGGAGCCTCGGACAACGAAGAACCAATCCCTTCATCAGATTAATTATGAATGAACAAAATTTTAACTGTGTAATTGACACAGGTTCATCCATAAATCTAATGAAACAAAACTTTTTAAAATTTCCTAAAAAACCTTGCCAATTGAAAGTACAAACAATAAATGGTAAACAGGTAAAGAAAAATTCCGTATAGTTATTGACTATCGAAACTTAAATGAAATAACAATCGATGATAAATATCCTATCCCAGTCATGGATGATATACTAGACAAACTTGGAAAATGTCAGTATTTTACCACAATTGACTTAGCGAAAGGATTTCATCAGATACAAATGGACCCACAAAATATACCAAAAACAGCTTTTTCAACTAAAAATGGACATTACGAATACACTCGAATGCCTTTTGGATTGAAAAACGCCCCAGCAACATTTCAACGTTGTTTGAACAATCTATTAGAAGATCTAATTTCATAGTGACCACAAAACACTTGTTTGGCTTAATAATATTAAAGAACCAAATATGAAATTACAACGCTGGAAAATAAAAATAAATGAATTTGGTTATCACATTAAATATGTACCAGGTAAAGAAAACTATGTTGCAGATGCTTTGTCTAGAATTAAAATTGAAGAAAACCTGTTAGGAGAAACTTGTGATGTAACAGTAGCAACAATCCACAGCGCTCAAGAAGATAACCAATATTACATTTAACTCACAGAAAGACCAATCAATTATTTTAAAAGACAAATAGAATTTGTAAAAAGTAACTCAAATAACGCAAACGTCATTAATTATTATCATAAAACAAAAATCTTAATAAATTATGTCGAAATGACACACAACCATGCAAAAGAATTATTTAAAGAATGCTTATGTTCAAAGAAAAGTGTTATATACTTCTGCCACGAAGCCGATTTTCTTACATTTCAGAATGCTTTTGTTGAAATAATTAGTCCCAATAACATTACAAAAGTAATGAGATCAACTAAAAAACTAATAGACCTCCACACATATGCCGAATTCAAAGAATTTATTATTAATACACACGAAAAGTTATTACATCCAGGAATAGAGAAAACGACACTATTATTTAAAGAAAAATATTATTACCCAGATAATCAAAACTTAATACAGAACATAATTAACGAATGCAAAGTTTGTAATATAGCAAAAACAGAACACAGACACACTAAGTTTGCTTTCGAATTAACTCCAGAAATCCATAATCCAAGAGAAAACAAGTAGGAAAGGCTACATTCGATCGAGCCGACTGTAAAAGACCCCGTACTCCCATGATAATGCGCATTTGAATTTAATTTGAATTAAAATTTTATAACGAAATTTTAAAATTAAAATTTATATGTATATTTTAAATTGATATTTAAAAAAATTAAATTATCAATTCTCATTGCCAGCATTCGAACCCACGACCCTCAGGCAACGATCTCACATCGCGCCGCAACTCTACCATTCGCACAACGCACCACTTTCAAGCATGTTCCGCTTATTCGCATTTACATGTTATACATACAAGTACACACTCGTTTAAAATTATGTGTATGCACATATGTATGTATGCGTGCCCTAGCACTGGTCGGCACGGCGGCGTCGTATCGTCGCAGCGACGCAGCGTCTGCGAGCAGCGCTGACGTCACACAGGCGGCGAAATTGCATCCAAATTACATAAAATTTCTAACCTAATAACTTTTTTTGTTAATTGACGGATTTTAACGCCGCTTGGAATATAGTTTGATATGATATTCCTCTCTTCGAATAATTAATTATAAACACTGTACTATTTGACTAAATGCCCTAAATCCTGCAAATTTTGAGCTTGAAATTTTGAAAGTTTTTTAGCTTTTATGAGAAACACGCCCCCTTTTCTCATAAAAGCAGGCCAAAATTTTGAATGGCATTGCATTAAGGCTGTCTCTAGCAACTCTAGCAACCAGAAATGGTGTTCCTAAGTGCCATAGTTACTGAGTTATTGGCCTAAAACTACATTTTTTTTCGAGGTGTGTCTGGTTTTTTGCTTATTGCGGGGGACGTAAGGGGGGGTGGCAAAAATTTGAAATAAACTTAACCTGCGTAAGATAATAACGGACTTTCATTATAAATTTGGTGGCTCTAGCTTTTGTAGTTTAAAAGATCCAGGTGTTCATACGTACGTACAGACGGACATTGCTATATCGACTCGGCTTTTGATGCTGATCAAGAATCCGCACTACAAATGTGGTTAAAGTCAGAAGACGTAAATATATCCATCACAACTAGCAAAAACAGTATTTCCGACATATAAAGATTCCATAAAACAGTAAATGAAAAATTTAGAATTGTTAATTCACTAACCATGAAAACAAGTTAACTAGATTCGAAGTAAAACTTTACACTTATAACCATAAAACCAAACATAATTCAACTGGTAGAACACCAGCAGATATTTTCATTTACGCAGGAACACCTGAGTATGATACACAGCTAAATAAGAAAAGACAAATAGAAAGACTTAATGAAAAACAAGAAAGAAAAGTACAGTCGAGCACGCCCGACCGTATAATACTCTCTGCATTTTAATCCCGATTAAATTATTAAAATCGGTATCGAGATATTACAATGAGCAGTACTTCCATCAAAACACCGTGAAACAAAAACAATCTGTTTGTATGCGAATACACATACGTTTGACATTGTATGTATGTATGTATGTGTGTATTCGGCGCAGCCGGGCCGCGCTGCCGCCACACAAGCAGAGAAAACGTTCGATCACGCTTGTATGCTTCTGTCTCGCTTGCACTCATACCTTGATATGGCGTTCAATTATCAATATTATAACTCTTCTAGTTTTCTTATTTGTAGTCCGATTTCAATGCGTCTTTTTATATTATTTTGATATAGTTAGCCTTCACTCGAATTATAAAATTACAATGATGTACTATATGAACAAATAACTAAAAACGGAACGAAAGTTGAGAGTTTTTGTTTTGTATTGTGGGAAAAATGGGGCGTGGCAGTCCAAAATTTTAAATGGCAATGCATTTACACTGTCGCTAAAAACCTCCATACCAGAATTGGTGATCCTAGGTACCATGGTTACTGAGATATTCGCCGAAAACAACGATTTTTTCCGAGGTGTGTCTAGTTTTTTGCTCATTGTGGGCGAATGGGGCGTGACATCGAAAAAAAAAAGATTCTTGTATTGACTGACTAAATATGTGATCGATTGGCACCAAGCTCGAACTTGTAGCTCTTACCATCTCTGAAATCTGTTTGTTCATACGGACAGACAGACGGACAGACGGACAGACGGACATGGCTATATCGACTCTGCTTGTGATGCTGATCAAGAATATATATACTTTATGGGGTCTGCCACGCCTCCTTCTGCCTGTTACATACTTTGCACAAACCCAATATACTCTTGCAGAGAGTATAAAAAAGAACCGAATTTGAAATAGATATCAGATATAGGGAATCACCTTTAGTAAGATCTAAATCCCCAAACCCATTTAAACAAACAGGAAATATAACACAAATAGATGAAAAACATTATGAAGAAGTAAACAGAGGTAGAAAAATAACACAATATAAGTAAAAATTTAAAAGAAAGAAAGTAACTAATGAAAGTAAATATGATAATTCCAGATCAACTAATAACCCGAATCAAGATGATAACTCCTCATAATTTAACAACTATAATTATAGCACTCATGCTACTCAACTTTCTATGGCCAATAAAAGGTCAAAATTTGGAAATCAAACATATATTTCAAACAGGAACAATCAATTTACCTATAAAATACGAATACCACTATTTAACTATTAATATAACAAAAACTGAAGAAACTTATAATAATTTAATGAAACAAACAAAAGAATTTGAACCATTAGTAAAATGCCGTACTTAACAGAAAAACTGAACAGAGAAATGAACGGCTTAAGACTAGTAAAACGAAATAAAAGAGGACTTGTAAATTTCATGGGGACATTTTATAAATACCTTTTCGGAACATTTGATCAAGAAGACAAAGAAGAATTACAGTCAAAAATAGATAACCTTCAGAAAATAGTGTTCAAGCCAATGAACTAAATTAAGTAATAAAAGCTGTTAACAAAGGAATAGAAGTAATGAACAGCCTAAGTATCACACATGAGGAAGAGCAACGACTCGAATTACTAATTTTCAATCTACAAGAATTCACAGAGTATGTTGAAGACATTGAGTTAGGTATGCAGTTAACCAGGCTTAGTATATTCAACCCTAAATTATTAAAACATGACTCAATAAAACATTTAAACGCTGAAAAAATAATAAATATTAAAAAATCAACTTGGCTAAAAACAAAAAAAACTATACATGAACAAAATAACAACTTTAACAATTATTTTAATCATACTTATATTATGCATAATCTTTAAATATAAAAACATTCCACATTATCTATAAATATAAAAATATTCCACAAAAAATTATTGTTAATTATAAGAACAAAAAAGAATCAACCCCAAACATACAATCAAATATTCAAAATGATGCACAAACTAAAACAGACTTATATCCCAATGTAACTGAAAACAATATCGAAGAAATTGTAATAGATCCAACACTATATCCAAAATTAACCGCCTGAGGACAGGCTCATTTCTTAAGGATGGGGAAGTGACATATGTAGATACATACATACCCATACACCACATATACCATACACCACACTTATTATTTATGTTAAAGATTTCTTTCCCACAAAAAACTAATGTAAACACTATCGAAAAATCAAATGGTGACAATAACAATTCTGGCTTCCAACGAATGTATTAAATATCATAAACAATTCGCCAGAATCGTTATTCCCCTCATTGGGGTTAAAACTGCTGACAAGAGATTTCTCTCTATTCAAAAATATCGTTTTAATTACACTTACTTAATATATAATATATATCACACATGCATTATTTTAATTCAACCGAAATTGAAAGAAAATTTATATTTTGACAATAAATTGATAATTTACAAATGATGCACAAACATGTAATAATTATATATTAAATAAAACCTTTAAACATCATACAATAAAATATAATGTTTAAAGTTAAGCTGCAATATTTCAGACTATTGCATATGCCCTGTAAAAGAGAACCGGGAAATCACTTGTGTACGAGCACGCATTCCTTCCAATTTTCTAAACAGGTTAAACACTGGCTTTATATAAACATAAGTACACAAACATACATATCTTATACAAAGCAGATTCATTATTACCAAAAACCAATGATGATGGTAATAATGTTATTATTACCAAAAACCAATGATGGTAATAATGTTATAAATATAGACATTAAATTCTATATATATTTATTTTAATATATTTTGAAAAGAATAACTCCTCTGCGATAAAAACTGGAAACATATTAAATATAATATAAGTCAAACATATTAAATACATTTAAACAAATATATCTCGGCTTATTCCAACTGTTTTATCTCATATTGTAAGTCATCGCAGCCAAGCGTTCTAGGACGACAATAACGATTTATTATCTACAATAATCGGGAGTTATATATTATGATTATCTGAACTCACATAGATGCGCACACACTGCTCACCATGTATAGGTTTTGTGACACGTATTCTCGAAATCGGTCACTTTATTTAAGCCTTTCCCTTACTTTAAGATTTTGCATGCATTATATTAATAATGCACTATAATACTTCATTATTATTGCACCAAATACTTTAAATAACCATGCCGGCAAGATATTGCACCACAGTCATATAGAATTTATATAATTAATTTTTTTCTCATATGACATATCTCGCGCGACACCACTCCCTATATAGGTTTTGTGACACGTATTCTCGAAATCGGTCACTTTATTTAAGCCTTTCCCTTACTTTATGATTTTCCATGCATTATATAAATAATGCACTATAATACTTCATTATTATTGCACCAAATACTTTAAATAACCATGCCGGCAAGATATTGCACCACAGTCATATAGAATTTATATAATTAATTTTTTTCTCATATGACATATCTCGCGCGACACCACTCCCTATATAGGTTTTGTGACACGTATTCTCGAAATCGGTCACTTTATTTAAGTCTTTCCCTTACTTTATGATATTCCATGCATTATATTAATAATGCACTATAATACTTCATTATTATTGCACCAAATACTTTAAATAACCATGCCGGCAAGATATTGCACCACAATCATATAGAATTTATATAATTAATTTTTTTTTCATATGACATATCTTGCGCGACACCACTCCCTATATAGGTTTTGTGACACGTATTCTCGAAATCGGTCACTTTATTTAAGTCTTTCCCTTACTTTATGATTTTCCATGCATTATATTAATAATGCACTATAATACTTCATTATTATTGCACCAAATACTTTAAATAACCATGCCGGCAAGATATTGCACCACAGTCATATAGAATTTATATAATTAATTTTTTTCTCATATGACATATCTTGCGCGACACCACTCCCTATATAGGTTTTGTGACACGTATTCTCGAAATCGGTCACTTTATTTAAGTCTTTCCCTTACTTTATGATTTTCCATGCATTATATTAATAATGCACTATAATACTTCATTATTATTGCACCAAATACTTTAAATAACCATGCCGGCAAGATATTGCACCACAGTCATATAGAATTTATATAATTAATTTTTTTCTCATATGACATATCTCGCGCGACACCACTCCCTATATAGGTTTTGTGACACGTATTCTCGAAATCGGTCACTTTATTTAAGTCTTTCCCTTACTTTATGATTTTCCATGCATTATATTAATAATGCACTATAATACTTCATTATTATTGCACCAAATACTTTAAATAACCATGCCGGCAAGATATTGCACCACAATCATATAGAATTTATATAATTAATTTTTTCTCATATGACATATCTTGCGCGACACCACTCCCCCCTATATAGGTTTTGTGACACGTTATCTTTAAAATGGTCGCTTTTCTCAAGGGCATGCCTTTATATAATTTTCAGCATCTCGTCGATTTCAAAATTTTTGTATAATTTGTATCATATCGCACTGCTGTAATTTATTATTTTTGCCAACTTTTCAAGTCATATGTTATTTCATATGACATTATCATTTCGCACCGCTATAATATCGTACTGCTATACTTTAATATTTTTGCCAACTTTTCATTTTTTATTTCTAATTACATCGCCAAGTGATTGTATATTTACAATGTTTTTGGTCCACCATGATAATAGTTTTTGATTTATGCCACATATATCAGGAATAGTCTATAATTGTGTTATGTTATATTTGCCACATTAAGCCAATCTGACATATATTAATCTCCACTGTTATGATATGAATTGCTTAATTTTCTATCACCACATTTATATAGTAAAAGAAATGGTTGTAATAATTTATTTTATTTACGCCACTTATAATTTCAGGAATAGTCTATAATTTTGCTATGTTATATTTGCCACATTAAGCCAATCTGACATATATTAATCTCCACTGTTATGATATGAATTGCTTAATTTTCTATCACCACATTTATATAGTAAAAGAAATGGTTGTATTAATTTATTTTATTTACGCCACTTATAATATCAGGAATAGTCTATAATTATGTTATGTTTTATTTTGCCACATTAAGCCAATCTGACATATATTAATCTCCACTGTTATGATATGAATTGTTTAATTTTCTATCACCACATTTATATAGTAAAAGAAACAGTTGTAATAATTTATTTTATTTACGCCACTTATAATATCAGGAATAGTCTATAATTGTGTTATGTTATATTTGCCACATTAAGCCAATCTGACATATATTAATCTCCACTATTATGATATGAATTGCTTAATTTTCTATCACCACATTTATATAGTAAAAGAAATAGTTGTAATAATTTATTTTATTTACGCCACTTATAATATCAGGAATAGTCTATAATTGTGTTATGTTATATTTGCCACATTAAGCCAATCTGACATATATTAATCTCCACTGTTATGATATGAAATTGCTTAATTTTCTATCACCACATTTATATAGTAAAAGAAATAGTTGTAATAATTTATTTTATTTACGCCACTTATAATATCAGGAATAGTTTATAATCGTGTTATGTTATGTTATATTTGCCACATTAAGCCAAACTTACATATATTTGCTACCCATCAACAACAATTTATATTATATGTTGATATATCAGGAATTTTATACAATTATTTTTATGCTATATTATATTTGCCACTTTAAGCCGCCAATCTGACACTTTTTAACGCCACTAATAATATGGCGAACCAGTTTGCTACCACCACTCCACGGAACAAATCAACATAAATACTTAAAAGTGTACATATAAATGTATAACATTTATATATATACACACACTTTATGTATCGAATCGTCAAGCAAAGGATAAGCTTCAGTGGATCGCAGTATGGCAGCTGCTCAACCACTTACAACACCTTGCCTGTTATAAAAGTCGTTTACAATTGATTCTAGGCTTTGTCATTGTATTAAATAATGTTTTAATATATAACTAGCATGGCATCAGGTGATCGAAGATCCTCCCAATTTACTATGTTATATGTAACATTGGCATCACATCCATTGTCGTCTATTAAGTAAATAATAAACTTTTAATGGTTTAGAAGCCATACAATGCAAATTGCCCCATATTTATCATTGCAGTCCAGCACGGATACGACCTTAGAGGCGTTCAGGCATAATCCAACGGACGTAGCGTCATACCACTGTTCGCTCGAACAAGTATTGTGCCATTGGTCCGTACCTGCGGTTCCTCTCGTACTACGCAGGAATGCTGTCGCAACAACGTTTTGTCATTAGTAGGGTAAAACTAACCTGTCTCACGACGGTCTAAACCCAGCTCACGTTCCCTTGCATGGGTGAACAATCCAACGCTTGGTGAATTTTGCTTCACAATGATAGGAAGAGCCGACATCGAAGGATCAAAAAGCGACGTCGCTATGAACGCTTGGCCGCCACAAGCCAGTTATCCCTATGGTAACTTTTCTGACACCTCTTGTTAAAAACTCTTTAAACCAAAAGGATCGATAGGCCGAGCTTTTGCTGTCCCTGTGTGTACTGAACACCGAGATCAAGTCAGCATTTGCCCTTTTGCTCTATGTGTGGTTTCTGTCCGCACTGAGCTGGCCTTGGGACACCTCCGTTATTATTTGAGAGATGTACCGCCCCAGTCAAACTCCCTACCTGGCAATGTCCTTGAATTGGATCATACCTGAGTAATTGGAGTTATACCAAATTTTTAAATCGAAAATACATAAATGCACTTTTTCATTAAAGAATTTGTTTGCGATTATATAACAAACTCGTGATACTTTGATCAAGAAGCTTGCATCAAAACCCAATACCATAAGATATAATAAATATATCCGTATAATGGCTAGGAAATGATACACGTTCCATTTAATCAAGTAAGTAAGGAAACAATAAGAGTAGTGGTATTTCATTGTCGATACTAAACCGAAATCTAATATCTCCCACTTATTCTACACCTCTTATGTCTCCTTACACTGCCAGATTAGAGTCAAGCTCAAAAGGGTCTTCTTTCCCCGCTAATTATTCCAAGCCCGTTCCCTTGGCTGTGGTTTCGCTAGATAGTAGATAGGGACATAAAGTCGAATTTGTTTTACGTGGCGTCTACCACCTTTAGGGGTTTACAACCACTAAAGTTGGTTTTTTTTTTTGGGGCATAGTACAACGGGTGAATTTATGTGCGTCCACCAACGCCCCCAAAAGTTTAACCTTTCAGGTGCCAAATCGAATGCATGTTGTGGGGGTTTAATTTTTTTTTTTTGTAAGGGGGGGGGCCTTTTAAAACCCTTTGTTGGTTTATGGGTACAACACCCGGTTGAATAACGCAACTCCACGGCGAGCCAAACACTCTTCCCGCATTTGGGTACAACCACAGCCACCACGATACACCCACAAGGGGGCCAACCTCATTTGGGCTGGCCTTGGCCACCAGCCCATCCCGTGGTACCAAATTGACAGCTTTGGATCGGCTGTGCGCAATCAAAGACTGCTTCCCATACTGGTTTCCGACAACCGGGCACTGGGTGGGCGCCGTCGACTTCTCCGAGGAGTTGTCTGCCAGATTAAAGTGCTCTGGTACGACCTCGTGAATTGGCACAAGTGCCGCATCACTGCCAGATTAAGTGCTCTGGTAAGACCTCGTGAATTGGCACAAGTGCCGCATCACTGCCAGATTAAGTGCTCTGGTAAGACCTCGTGAATTGGCACAAGTACCGCATCACTGCCAGATTAAGCCTGACATGGAGAACCTCGTGAATTGGGACATTGCCGCATCACTGCCAGATTAAGTGCTCTGGTAAGACCTCGTGTTAAAAAGTAATAAACAGGCATTTAGAGAAATTGAGGTGCAAAGTGGTCAAGTTTACATGGCACCAGTTGTGCATTGTGTTTTGGAAAATAAATGCTTTAATAACGCATGATCGAAGAGTTCTTATAAGATAATAATAATTTCACATCATCTGCATACATAAGTATGCGACAATGGGATAACTTGAACAGGGAAGGTCGTTTATAAAAGATTAAAGTAAAAAGGTCTAGGTGACTACCCTAGGGGAACTCCAGAGAGAAGTAACAGAAACAGATTTAGAGATGGCTGATCTAAGCATAACCCTTTGGGTCTCACACACCTGTTAGATATGAAGATATCCATAGAGAAGAAGGTGGAAGGTGGGAAGACTAAAATACTAGAAGTTTGTGTAAAAGGGGACGTTATGATTCCACAGGGGAGTCGATGCTTTACTAAAGTCAGTATAGATGACATCAGTTTGCATTCTATTAAGGAATAGAGCTCGAGAATTATAAAAAGAGGTAAATTCAATAGGTTGGTCGAAGTGGACCGACTCTTAAGAAGAATCCGTGTTGGGCAGGGAGATAATCAGACTTTGCCTTGGAGATCATCTTTTTGCTGACTATTAGTTGAAACAAATTTATCTTTCCAGAAGAGCTTAGGGATTGCCGGACAACTTCGCAATTCCCCTGTGATTTGGATATATCCAATTACATCCCTTTTTTATGCAGTGGGATAATGTAAGATTATTTCCATAAATTGCTGAAAAACAGAGGATTATTTAAAGAAAGATTTAAAAGAATTAGGGAGAGGTTTTATTGTAGGGAAAAGCAGCACTCCTTGAGCACACAACTTGGAGATGCTTGGAATGCATGCAACTATCAAGTAATGTGAGGTAAAAATTCAGAGTTAGTGGATGGGAGACTATAGAGGTAAGAGAAGTTAGTACGAAAAAGAAGGAATTTGGGTAAAGATTACTAGATTTGCGTTTCAAAATTAACAAATTTAAAGAATTGTTTAGGAGGATCACGCGCAAATTGATTCTTGCAGCGAACGAGAGATAACTTTCATAGGTTTGAGAATTGAGAAGGGAGTAAAGGCAGCTTTAATTTAGAATAATTTAAAAGTCTAAGATAGAACCTGTCTGCTCTTTTAAACTTTTTCAAATATATTGATATTTTTTTTTACCAACACAAGAATGGAATGTAAGACATCAAAGATTGAGGTTTTAAAAAATGTTTATTAAAAATACTCGACTTGGCTTTTATGTTTTTTTTTTTTTAATATCACTCAAGTTGCTGTATTTAGTATAGACAAGTCGGGTAGCAAAAATCAGTTGATTTAGCCTAAAGGAATAATTTCCTTTGCGGAAGCGACAGCGCGACTTGGAAAGAGAAAGAAGGAGCTAAATGGGTTAAGTTAGGAATAGTCAAGGATAGTTCAAGAGTGGGATGAAAGAATCTTCAGGTACAACTACTGTAGAAGATCTAGTGACAACGGCACTGGATGGATCATTTACAAAAAATGAGATCCAGCATTCTGTTAAGACAGTACTAGATATATGATTGACTTGAAAAAGGAGGATCAATCAAACCATCTAAAAAGTCATTATTAGGTGTGGGAATGTTAATTAAACTTATCCAAAAACACCAAGTGTCACAAATAAATCATGATCACGAATGTGACTAAGTGTTTCTCCTTAATGAGATTGAAATGTTGCAAATAAATCGACATTTCAGACGATGGAAGGGAATATAGGAACAAAAGTTACATTTAAAGAAAAGCGCAAATGACGAAAAAGTAACCTTAACGGCAACAATCTTTTCGAATTTCATCCTAGTGGTGAAGCATCTATTATTTCAGCATTAAAGGCTGGATTTTACTCGAAATAAGGACTCCACCACCCTGTCGATTAGGACGATCGCCTAAATATATTATAATTTGATGACATTATTTCATTATCAGATATACTAAGAGATTAAGCCAAGTCTCTGAAAATGCAATAATGTCAGAATCAAGAAGAAACTATTCCTTTGTAATTGTTTTAATTTAGACCCCCAAACCCCTTACATTCTGATATAGGGCCAAAAGAAAAGTTGGCGGTCAGCTCTAGTTTTTTGAGACTATTGCTGGGGGCCGATTCAGACAAACCACTAATCGGAAGGGAGATAAGGATTGCACGAGTTCTAATCTTCTGTTTAAACTCGTGAACAATCATATGAGGAGAGCAAAAACTTTGGATCACAAATGGCAGGGTAGCAGGTAAGACAATTCAGGGGATACACTAATCTTAAAGGGGAGGTCTCCCAGGTAGGCTCAGCGAAATTAAATTTGGGTATACTAACGCTGCCAGGGAGTTTTGGTAGCGATATGATGCAGCCACGAACTCGACCAGTCATGTCTGGGGAAAGCCTAGATATAAATATATATGCTTGCGTGGAGCCACGACATTAAGCTTGAAGAGGAGGCTGAACAGTTATGGGAGTTCGAACCATTTGCAACGATAGGGGTAATGCCAGGTACCATGTTTATATTAGGGGTGAATAGGCGACTTTTCAGTGGTGGCAGTAAAGATCGATTAGGGGGACTTTTAAAAGTTTTACCCTTAGCCTCGCAGCCTTTCCATTTACTGATTTTATCGTAATGGTTGATGGATTCTTTACAGGGGGGGACAGGCAGAGCCGGGAAAGCAATTTTGAGGCACATGATGGGGGGTGAAGAGTTACCCGGGGAGTGGGAGAAGGATAAAGGGGAGGCCCATTATGCACAGGTGAGGTAAAAGAAGAATTGAACCAGGCCCGGAACAGGCAATGTAAGTTGTTGCTGAGAACACACCTTGTCAGGTGGGGTCTCAAACTTATAATTTTGCTAAGCAAGGCCACACTAATATCAAAATCAGTGTTTAGCTTGGTTGTTCAGCCTAAGGAATTGTTTTCACAGTATTATATATACGTGGACGCTCACATTGCAGGTCAATACAAACTGGTTATGACCATCGTTCAATCCACAAGCTGCCCACACTTCTTGGCTGAGGAAATTTGAATTTTTCAAATTCGCATGTAAGACCTGCACACAGTTTATATGCATAATGTTGTCACACACCTTCAACAGTGCACATAATTTGGTTGGTCACTCAACGCCCCCAAAAGTTTAACGTTTCAGGTGCCAAATCCAATGCATGTTATCGGGCATAACATTCATCCTTGGTAAGGAGCGAGGCCTGTCTAAAACCTCTGTTGGTCTGGCGGGTACAACACCCGGTTGTATAACGCAACTCCACGGCGAGCCGAACACTCTTCCCAACATTTGGGTAAAACCACAGCCCCCACGATACACCCACAAAAAGGAGGCCAACCTCGGTTGGGCTGGCCTTGGCCACCAGCCCATCCCATGGTACCAAATTGACAGCTTTGGATCGGCTGTGCGCAATCAAAGACTGCTTCCCATACTGGTTTCCGACAACCGGGCACTGGGTGGGCGCCGTCAACTTCTCCGAGGAGTTGTCTGCCAGATTAAGTGCTCTGGTAAGACCTCGTGAATTGGCGCAAGTGCACCGCATCGACGCTCCAGATTGAGTGCTCTGGTAAGACTTCGTGAATTGGCATGGTCCAGGTTCCAAAGTAGCCGCATCACTGCCAGGTTAAGTGCTCCCTGGTTTAAGACCTCGTGAATTGGCACAAGTACCGCATCACTGCCAGATTAGAGTGCTCTGGTAAGACTCTTCGTGAATTAGCACAAGTACCGCATCACTGCCAGATTAGAGTGCTCTGGTACAGACTTCGTGGCATGGTCAGGTTCCAGTACCACTACCAGTTTAGACTAATCGTCCAGTCCGGCACTGGTCGGCCCTGTCCTCCAGGTCCTCCGTTGTCCACCAGCATGCGTCGCCTGCTGAAAACTATATGGGCATAGCCTTCAAACAGTCGCATGCTGTCAGGGGTTGTCACAATGTCTGCAACAGTCCCCAATCACCGGATGGTTAACTGCCGAATTCCAAGCCCTTCCGGGTCCCGCACATCCATGGGGCACCCTCGCACCCAGGTACGTGCTGCCAGTCCTCTATGGGATCCGCCACATGGACATTCGGTAGTCTCCGCTAAGACCACGCGCATGCAGAAAAGCGTTCGGCGATTCCATGCCTCCAGTCATGAGAAAACCAGCATGCATCACGTGAACTTGAAGCTGGGGCGGCTGAAGACGAAGCTTACATCCGGGATGAGACTTATGCGTCACACGACCGTGCTCGCCCCGTCCTTACCCCCGTTGGTTAGCCGAAACCAAAACGTAAACAAACAAACGAAACAGTGCGCGCTCGTCAGAAAAAACACGTCTGCTCTCGACGACAATCAAAACAAGCACCTTGGAACTCATGGCGAACTGATTGGGACAGTAGGAATCTCGTTAATCCATTCATGCGCGTCACTAATTAGATGACGAGTACCTTAAGAGAGTCATAGTTACTCCCGCCGTTGACCCGCGCTTACTTGAATTTCTTCACTTTGACATTCAGAGCACTGGGCAGAAATCACATTGTGTCAACACCCGCTAGGGCCATCACAATGCTTTGTTTTAATTAGACAGTCGGATTCCCCAAGTCCGTGCCAGTTCTGAATTGATTGTTAATTGATAATCGTTATAATTTAAAAGAACTAACTGGTTACCCAATTAGTATTCTTAAAAATTTTAGCAAGAAAGTTCCACAATTGGCTACGTAACTAAACTATCCGGGGAACAAGAAACTACCATAAATGATAGAAACTCTATTTACCCAGAACGAGCACATAAACCATGTTATTGTTTCCCAATCAAGCCCGACTATCTCAATCTTCAGAGCCAATCCTTATCCCGAAGTTACGGATCTAATTTGCCGACTTCCCTTACCTACATTATTCTATCGACTAGAGACTCTTCACCTTGGAGACCAGCTGCGGATATTGGTACGGCCTGTTGAGAAGTTTGCGTGTCCCCACCATAAATTTTCAAGGTCCGAGGAGAAAATATCGACACAACAGTATATGTCATGCTCTTCTAGCCCATCTACCATATCTCTCTGCGAAAGACTTCCATGGTAGTACGGCTATAAAACAGAAAAGAAAACTCTTCCGATACCTCTCGACGGCTTCTTTATGGTCGTTCCTGTTGCCAGGATGAGCACGAGGCCCATATTTAATAACAAACGGATACTCAACAGGTTACGGAATTGGAACCGTATTCCCTTTCGTTCAAAATTATTCAAGTGTATTAATTTAGTTACAGTTTTAAAATTTGACAAATTTTTACTTGAAAATTTTCGGCTTTCGCCTTGAACTTAGGACCGACTAACTCGTGATCAACCACTGTTCACACGAAACCCTTCTCCACTTCAGTCCTCCAAGGTCTCATTCGATTATTTGCTACTACCACCAAGATCTGTACCAATAGCGGCTCCATGCAGGCTTACGCCAAACACTTCTATGCACACCATTGTACCTTCCTACTCACTAAAGTTTCAAAATTTATATTACAAGTAATATAAATCATCTACTTTAGCGGTAATGTATAGGTATACAACTTAAGCGCCATCCATTTTAAGGGCTAGTTGCTTCGGCAGGTGAGTTGTTACACACTCCTTAGCGGATTTCGACTTCCATGATCACCGTCCTGCTGTTTTAAGCAACCAACGCCTTTCATGGTTTCTGAATGAGTTGTTAATTTGGGCACCGTAACATTACGTTTGGTTCATCCCACAGCGCCAGTTCTGCTTACCAAAAGTGGCCCACTGGGCACATTATATCATAACCTTAAACTTCATATCAAGAAAGTTAAGGTTCTTACCCATTTAAAGTTTGAGAATAGGTTAAGATCGTTTCGACCCTAAGGCCTCTAATCATTCGCTTTACCAGATAAGATTATTTTATACAACAGTTAAATGCACCAGCTATCCTGAGGGAAACTTCGGAAGGAACCAGCTACTAGATGGTTCGATTGGTCTTTCGCCCCTATACTCAATTCTGACAATCGATTTGCACGTCAGAACTGTTTCGGTCTTCCATCAGGGTTTCCCCTGACTTCAACCTGATCAAGTATAGTTCACCATCTTTCGGGTCACAGCATATTTGCTCAAGGTACGTTCCAGTTAGAGGTATAAATAATATAAATATCATTATACATAACTATATAGAACGCCCCGGGATTGTGTTAATTAACTATAAATAGCTAAAAACTAATCCCATTATTAGTCAAGTTAATTACGCTATTAGGTTTTTATCCCAATAACTTGCACATATGTTAGACTCCTTGGTCCGTGTTTCAAGACGGGTCCCGAAGGTATCCTGAATCTTTCGCATTGTTAATCATACAAGTGCATATAATAAACACAAAAATCAATGATAATCATGCCATTATATAATTCCGAAAAATTAACGCACTGTATTCATATAAATCTATCAGCACTTTATCAAATTAAAGACATTTATTTTATGTTAAAATGCAAGCACTTTAATTTAAATAAACATTTATCTAAAATTTTTTGATAAATTACTTTTAACTAATAGATTACAATGTCCTTATATGGAAAAAATGCACACTATTATTATAATATTGTTTAAATATTACAAGTCTAATGATGAATTTTCCATAACGGATATTCAGGTTCATCGGGCTTAACCTCTAAGCAGTTTCACGTACTATTTAACTCTCTATTCAGAGTTCTTTTCAACTTTCCCTCACGGTACTTGTTTACTATCGGTCTCATGGTTATATTTAGTTTTAGATGGAGTTTACCACCCACTTAGTGCTGCACTATCAAGCAACACGACTCTTTGGAAACACCATCTAATAATCATTAACGTTATACGGGCCTGGCACCCTCTATGGGTAAATGGCCTCATTTAAGAAGGACTTAAATCGTTAATTTCTCATACTAGAATATTGATGTTCCATACACTGCATCTCACATTTGCCATATAGACAAAGTGACTTAGTGCTGAACTGATTTCTTTTCGCTCGCCGCTACTAAGAAAATCCTTGTTAGTTTCTTTTCCTCCCCTAATTAATATGCTTAAATTCAGGGGGTAGTCCCATATGAGTTGAGGTTGTATAATTACTTAATAATATGTTTTAAATAAACATATTGTGAAATATACTATTATTATGAAGTTCCATATTATTACAAAATTATTCTTTTTCTCATCATTAATAAGAGGCAATTCTAGTTTTAAAAAAAATAAAAAATTTTCTTTTATGCTAGACATTCCTCAGTATTTATTTGAATCGAATAAAGAAAATATAATTCTTCATTTTTCTCTTACAAATATACACAATAGAGAGGCATAGTAATTTCATTATTTTATTAATATTATGAATATATTATGTGATAATAGACTTTTACAGACTAACACACATATATTATTCAATAATATACCATATGCTTAAAATTAATACAAATTTTAAGCAACTTATTTAGCATAGTCTTACAACCCTCAACCATATGTAGTCCAAGCAGCACTCTAAAATTAATTAAAGTACATAACAGCATGGACTGCGATATGCGTTCAAAATGTCGATGTTCATGTGTCCTGCAGTTCACACGATGACGCACAGTTTGCTGCGTTCTTCATCGACCCATGAGCCGAGTGATCCACCGCTTAGAGTGATTCAAATTTTGTTTTATTTCATTACGTCAAAATTAATTTTATTGAAAGAAATTAAAAATACACCATTTTACTGGCATATATCAATTCCTTCAATAAATTTTTTTATACCTAAAAAATGTTGCGAAATGTCTTAGTTTTACATAATCAGTTATAATGCGATATTTGACAATAAATTTATAATTTTTCAAGCTTAAGACCATTATAATCGACATATGTAACACATTAACCTGAACGCAGGTACAACATTGTAAATTTAGGTTGTTGCGTTTATATAATGTATGCGCATGTTAAAATGAACAATACATCTGTGCAACGCATGTATACTATGGTACGTATACACGCAAGTTTTAATTATACATATTTCGTAGAAAAATGTATATATTTAAATTGACATTAAAAATTTTATAGATCTTTATTAAAAAGAGTATAAAATTTTACATATTTAACGGTTAGAAACATTATACAATAATGATCCTTCCGCAGGTTCACCTACGGAAACCTTGTTACGACTTTTACTTCCTCTAAATAATCAAGTTCGGTCAACTTTTGCGAAACAGCCGCAACACGCAAGGCGTCACAGTGATCACGTCCGGAGACCTCACTAAATAATTCAATCGGTAGTAGCGACGGGCGGTGTGTACAAAGGGCAGGGACGTAATCAATGCGAGTTAATGACTCACACTTACTGGGAATTCCAAGTTCATGTGAACAGTTTCAGTTCACAATCCCAAGCATGAAAGTGGTTCAGCGGTTTACCCGGACCTCTCGGTCTAGGAAATACACGTTGATACTTTCATTGTAGCGCGCGTGCAGCCCAGGACATCTAAGGGCATCACAGACCTGTTATTGCTCAATCTCATTATTGCTAGACGCAATTTGTCCATTTAAGAAGCTAGTGTCCTTATAATGGGACAAACCAACAGGTACGGCTCCACTTACATAAACACATTCAAACACAATAAACATTTTACTGCCACCACGAATGAAGGCTATATAAGCTTCAACACCATAATCCTGAAGATATCTATTTAATATATTTGAGTCTCGTTCGTTATCGGAATTAACCAGACAAATCACTCCACGAACTAAGAACGGCCATGCACCACCACCCATAGATTCGAGAAAGAGCTATCAATCTGTCTTACACACTTATGTTCGGACCTGGTAAGTTTTCCCGTGTTGAGTCAAATTAAGCCGCAGGCTCCACTCCTGGTGGTGCCCTTCCGTCAATTCCTTTAAGTTTCAGCTTTGCAACCATACTTCCCCCGGAGCCCAAAAGCTTTGGTTTCCCGGGAAGCGACTGAGAGAGCCATAAAAGTAGCTACACCCAATTGCTAGCTGGCATCGTTTATGGTTAGAACTAGGGCGGTATCTGATCGCCTTCGAACCTCTAACTTTCGTTCTTGATTAATGAAAACATCTTTGGCAAATGCTTTCGCTTAAGTTAGTCTTACGACGGTCCAAGAATTTCACCTCTCGCGTCGTAATACTAATGCCCCCAAACTGCTTCTATTAATCATTACCTCTTGATCTGAAAACCAATGAAAACAGAACAGAGGTCTTATTTCATTATCCCATGCACAGAATATTCAGGCATTTGAAGCCTGCTTTAAGCACTCTAATTTGTTCAAAGTAATTGTACCGGCCCACAATAACACTCGATGAAGAGCACTAATGCAGGTTTTTAAATAGGAGGAATATATAAAAAATACAAGTATTTAATTACATATAAGAACTCCACCGGTAATACGCTTACATACATAAAGGTATAGTACTAACTACAATTGTAAGTTGCACTACCCGTATGAAGCACAAGTTCAACTACGAACGTTTTAACCGCAACAACTTTAATATACGCTATTGGAGCTGGAATTACCGCGGCTGCTGGCACCAGACTTGCCCTCCAATAGGTCCTTGTTAAAGGATTTAAAGTGTACTCATTCCAATTACAGGGCCTCGGATATGAGTCCTGTATTGTTATTTTTCGTCACTACCTCCCCGAGCTGGGAGTGGGTAATTTACGCGCCTGCTGCCTTCCTTAGATGTGGTAGCCGTTTCTCAGGCTCCCTCTCCGGAATCGAACCCTGATTCCCCGTTACCCGTTGCAACCATGGTAGTCCTAGATACTACCATCAAAAGTTGATAGGGCAGACATTTGAAAGATCTGTCGTCGGTACAAGACCATACGATCTGCATGTTATCTAGAGTTCAACCAGTGTAACGATCTTGCGATCGCTTGGTTTTAGCCTAATAAAAGCACACGTTCCAAAAGGTCCGTGTTTTAATTGCATGTATTAGCTCTAGAATTACCACAGTTATCCAAGTAACTGTTAACGATCTAAGGAACCATAACTGATATAATGAGCCTTTTGCGGTTTCACTTTTAATTCGTGTGTACTTAGACATGCATGGCTTAATCTTTGAGACAAGCATATAACTACTGGCAGGATCAACCAGAATAATGTTATTTTGTTTATGTGAATAATATATATTCACATAAGTATTATATTATTATTTGTAAAATACATGACAACTCATAAATACTTTTGAATAAATATGATATGTATATAAAAACGAATATGGCCATATTTAAATAGCAATCACGTTCGTAATTTATAAAACTTGACAACTGTTATACATATACACAAAATATATATATACATATAAATTCGTTCAAAAATATCGTTTTAATTACACTTACTTAATATATAATATATATCACACATGCATTATTTTAATTCAACCGAAATTGAAAGAAAATTTATATTTTGACAATAAATTGATAATTTACAAATGATGCACAAACATGTAATAATTATATATTAAATAAAACCTTTAAACATCATACAATAAAATATAATGTTTAAAGTTAAGCTGCAATATTTCAGACTATTGCATATGCCCTGTAAAAGAGAACCGGGAAATCACTTGTGTACGAGCACGCATTCCTTCCAATTTTCTAAACAGGTTAAACACTGGCTTTATATAAACATAAGTACACAAACATACATATCTTATACAAAGCAGATTCATTATTACCAAAAACCAATGATGATGGTAATAATGTTATTATTACCAAAAACCAATGATGGTAATAATGTTATAAATATAGACATTAAATTCTATATATATTTATTTTAATATATTTTGAAAAGAATAACTCCTCTGCGATAAAAACTGGAAACATATTAAATATAATATAAGTCAAACATATTAAATACATTTAAACAAATATATCTCGGCTTATTCCAACTGTTTTATCTCATATTGTAAGTCATCGCAGCCAAGCGTTCTAGGACGACAATAACGATTTATTATCTACAATAATCGGGAGTTATATATTATGATTATCTGAACTCACATAGATGCGCACACACTGCTCACCATGTATAGGTTTTGTGACACGTATTCTCGAAATCGGTCACTTTATTTAAGCCTTCTCCCTTACTTTATAATTTTGCATGCATTATATAAAAAAAAAATTTTTTTTTTTTTTTAAAAAAAAAAAAAAAAAAAAAAAAAAAAAAATTATTTAAATTTTTTTTTTTTTTTTAAAATTTTCCCCCCCCCCCCCTTTATAGGTTTTGTACACGTATTCTCGAAACGGCACTTTATTTAAGCCTTTCCCTTACTTTATGATTTTCCATGCATTATATTAAATAATGCACTATAATACTTCATTATTATTGCACCAAATACTTTAAATAACCATGCCGGCAAGATATTGCACCACAGTCATATAGAATTTATATAATTAATTTTTTTCTCATATGACATATCTCGCGCGACACCACTCCCTATATAGGTTTTGTGACACGTATTCTCGAAATCGGTCACTTTATTTAAGTCTTTCCCTTACTTTATGATTTTCCATGCATTATATTAATAATGCACTATAATACTTCATTATTATTGC
>JAECXC010001072.1:0-15000 GCA_018152125.1 Drosophila dunni | reverse complement strand
GCAACCATGGTAGTCCTAGATACTACCATCAAAAGTTGATAGGGCAGACATTTGAAAGATCTGTCGTCGGTACAAGACCATACGATCTGCATGTTATCTAGAGTTCAACCAGTGTAACGATCTTGCGATCGCTTGGTTTTAGCCTAATAAAAGCACACGTTCCAAAAGGTCCGTGTTTTAATTGCATGTATTAGCTCTAGAATTACCACAGTTATCCAAGTAACTGTTAACGATCTAAGGAACCATAACTGATATAATGAGCCTTTTGCGGTTTCACTTTTAATTCGTGTGTACTTAGACATGCATGGCTTAATCTTTGAGACAAGCATATAACTACTGGCAGGATCAACCAGAATAATGTTATTTTGTTTATGTGAATAATATATATTCACATAAGTATTATATTATTATTTGTAAAATACATGACAACTCATAAATACTTTTGAATAAATATGATATGTATATAAAAACGAATATGGCCATATTTAAATAGCAATCACGTTCGTAATTTATAAAACTTGACAACTGTTATACATATACACAAAATATATATATACATACAAATTCGTTCAAAAATATCGTTTTAATTACACTTACTTAATATATAATATATATCACACATGCATTATTTTAATTCAACCGAAATTGAAAGAAAATTTATATTTTGACAATAAATTGATAATTTACAAATGATGCACAAACATGTAATAATTATATATTAAATAAAACCTTTAAACATCATACAATAAAATATAATGTTTAAAGTTAAGCTGCAATATTTCAGACTATTGCATATGCCCTGTAAAAGAGAACCGGGAAATCACTTGTGTACGAGCACGCATTCCTTCCAATTTTCTAAACAGGTTAAACACTGGCTTTATATAAACATAAGTACACAAACATACATATCTTATACAACCAACATTCATTATTACCAAAAACCAATGATGGTAATAATGTTATTATTACCAAAAACAATGATGGTAATAATGTTATAAATATAGACATTAAATTCTCTATATATATTTATTTTAATATATTTTGAAAAGAATAACTCCTCTGCGATAAAAACTGGAAACATATTAAATATAATATAAGTCAAACATATTAAATACATTTAAACAAATATATCTCGGCTTATTCCAACTGTTTTATCTCATATTGTAAGTCATCGCAGCCAAGCGTTCTAGGACGACAATAACGATTTATTATCTACAATAATCGGGAGTTATATATTATGATTATCTGAACTCACATAGATGCGCACACACTGCTCACCATGTATAGGTTTTGTGACACGTATTCTCGAAATCGGTCACTTTATTTAAGCCTTTCCCTTACTTTATGATTTTGCATGCATTATATTAATAATGCACTATAATACTTCATTATTATTGCACCAAATACTTTAAATAACCATGCCGGCAAGATATTGCACCACAGTCATATAGAATTTATATAATTAATTTTTTTCTCATATGACATATCTCGCGCGACACCACTCCCTATATAGGTTTTGTGACACGTATTCTCGAAATCGGTCACTTTATTTAAGCCTTTCCCTTACTTTATGATTTTCCATGCATTATATTAATAATGCACTATAATACTTCATTATTATTGCACCAAATACTTTAAATAACCATGCCGGCAAGATATTGCACCACAGTCATATAGAATTTATATAATTAATTTTTTTCTCATATGACATATCTCGCGCGACACCACTCCCTATATAGGTTTTGTGACACGTATTCTCGAAATCGGTCACTTTATTTAAGTCTTTCCCTTACTTTATGATTTTCCATGCATTATATTAATAATGCACTATAATACTTCATTATTATTGCACCAAATACTTTAAATAACCATGCCGGCAAGATATTGCACCACAATCATATAGAATTTATATAATTAATTTTTTTCTCATATGACATATCTTGCGCGACACCACTCCCTATATAGGTTTTGTGACACGTATTCTCGAAATCGGTCACTTTATTTAAGTCTTTCCCTTACTTTATGATTTTCCATGCATTATATTAATAATGCACTATAATACTTCATTATTATTGCACCAAATACTTTAAATAACCATGCCGGCAAGATATTGCACCACAATCATATAGAATTTATATAATTAATTTTTTTCTCATATGACATATCTTGCGCGACACCACTCCCTATATAGGTTTTGTGACACGTATTCTCGAAATCGGTCACTTTATTTAAGTCTTTCCCTTACTTTATGATTTTCCATGCATTATATTAATAATGCACTATAATACTTCATTATTATTGCACCAAATACTTTAAATAACCATGCCGGCAAGATATTGCACCACAGTCATATAGAATTTATATAATTAATTTTTTTTCTCATATGACATATCTTGCGCGACACCACTCCCTATATAGGTTTTGTGACACGTATTCTCGAAATCGGTCACTTTATTTAAGTCTTTCCCTTACTTTATGATTTTCCATGCATTATATTAATAATGCACTATAATACTTCATTATTATTGCACCAAATACTTTAAATAACCATGCCGGCAAGATATTGCACCACAATCATATAGAATTTATATAATTAATTTTTTTCTCATATGACATATCTCGCGCGACACCACTCCCTATATAGGTTTTGTGACACGTATTCTCGAAATCGGTCACTTTATTTAAGTCTTTCCCTTACTTTATGATTTTCCATGCATTATATTAATAATGCACTATAATACTTCATTATTATTGCACCAAATACTTTAAATAACCATGCCGGCAAGATATTGCACCACAATCATATAGAATTTATATAATTAATTTTTTTCTCATATGACATATCCTGCGCGACACCACTCCCTATATAGGTTTTGTGACACGTATTCTCGAAATCGGTCACTTTATTTAAGTCTTTCCCTTACTTTATGATTTTCCATGCATTATATTAATAATGCACTATAATACTTCATTATTATTGCACCAAATACTTTAAATAACCATGCCGGCAAGATATTGCACCACAGTCATATAGAATTTATATAATTAATTTTTTTCTCATATGACATATCTTGCGCGACACCACTCCCTATATAGGTTTTGTGACACGTATTCTCGAAATCGGTCACTTTATTTAAGTCTTTCCCTTACTTTATGATTTTCCATGCATTATATTAATAATGCACTATAATACTTCATTATTATTGCACCAAATACTTTAAATAACCATGCCGGCAAGATATTGCACCACAGTCATATAGAATTTATATAATTAATTTTTTTCTCATATGACATATCTTGCGCGACACCACTCCCTATATAGGTTTTGTGACACGTATTCTCGAAATCGGTCACTTTATTTAAGTCTTTCCCTTACTTTATGATTTTCCATGCATTATATTAATAATGCACTATAATACTTCATTATTATTGCACCAAATACTTTAAATAACCATGCCGGCAAGATATTGCACCACAGTCATATAGAATTTATATAATTAATTTTTTTCTCATATGACATATGCACTCGCGCGACACCACTCCCTATATAGGTTTTGTGACACGTATTCTCGAAATCGGTCACTTTATTTAAGTCTTTTCCCTTACTTTATGATTTTCCATGCATTATATTAATAATGCACTATAATACTTCATTATTATTGCACCAAATACTTTAAATAACCATGCCGGCAAGATATTGCACCACAATCATATAGAATTTATATAATTAATTTTTTTCTCATATGACATATCTTGCGCGACACCACTCCCTATATAGGTTTTGTGACACGTATTCTCGAAAATCGGTCACTTTATTTAAGTCTTTCCCTTACTTTATGATTTTCCATGCATTATATTAATAATGCACTATAATATTTCATTATTATTGCACCAAATACTTTAAATAACCATGCCGGCAAGATTTTGCACCACAATCATATAGAATTTATATAATTAATTTTTTTCTCATATGACATATATCATTGCGCACCCCACCCTATAATTTTGTGACACTGCTATACTTTAAAATTTTTTGCCAATTTTTCCATTTATAATTTTAATTTACATATCATATTATTATTTTTTTTAAACATATTTCATATTTATCATTTGCACCGCTAATAATATCGTTTATTACTTTATTATTTTTGCCAACTTTTCCAATTCATATTTCTACATTACATCGCCAACTGATTTGTATAATTTGAAATTTTCATGTTTTTTAGTTCCACCATCATGAAATAGTTTTTGATTTTTATTTACGCCACATATATCAGGAATAGTCTATAATTGTGTTATGTTATATTTGCCACATTAAGCCAATCTGACATATATTAATCTCCACTGTTATGATATGAATTGCTTAATTTTCTATCACCACATTTATATAGTAAAAAAAATGGTTGTAATAATTTATTTTATTTACGCCACTTATAATATCAGGAATAGTCTATAATTGTGTTATGTTATATTTGCCACATTAAGCCAATCTGACATATATTAATCTCCACTGTTATGATATGAATTGCTTAATTTTCTATCACCACATTTATATAGTAAAAGAAATGGTTGTAATAATTTATTTTATTTACGCCACTTATAATATCAGGAATAGTCTATAATTGTGTTATGTTATATTTGCCACATTAAGCCAATCTGACATATATTAATCTCCACTGTTATGATATGAATTGCTTAATTTTCTATCACCACATTTATATAGTAAAAGAAATAGTTGTAATAATTTATTTTATTTACGCCACTTATAATATCAGGAATAGTCTATAATTGTGTTATGTTATATTTGCCACATTAAGCCAATCTGACATATATTAATCTCCACTGTTATGATATGAATTGCTTAATTTTCTATCACCACATTTATATAGTAAAAGAAATAGTTGTAATAATTTATTTTATTTACGCCACTTATAATATCAGGAATAGTTTATAATCGTGTTATGTTATATTTGCCACATTAAGCCAAACTTACATATATTTGCTACCCATCAACAACAATTTATATTATATGTTGATATATCAGGAATTTTATACAATTATTTTTATGCTATATTATATTTGCCACTTTAAGCCGCCAATCTGACACTTTTTAACGCCACTAATAATATGGCGAACCAGTTTGCTACCACCACTCCTCACTCAAATCATTCACTCCACGTAACAAATCAACATAAATACTTAAAAGTGTACATATAAATGTATTACATTTATATATATACACACTTTATGTATCGAATCGTCAAGAAAAATAATTTTGTTTAGTGGAATGCTCACCAACTAATTCTACCTTTTTTGTTTTATTTTTTTTTTATATAAATAAAAAAATTTTTTTTAAAAATTTAATAAACTTTTTTGCGGGTTTTTTTTATTTTACCTTTTCCGCCCAGGAAAAAAAGGAGAAGATTTTGGCCCCCCCAATTAAAACTTTTTTTGTGTTCTCCCCCCTTTAAAAAGTTTTGCCCCTTTGGGGGGGAATTTTTTCCCCCCCTCCAGCTAGCATCGGTTAAAAGCCTTATAAGTACTGCTTTTGTCTGTCATACATGCTGCAAGGTGCACGGTTTTATAGCGACTTGTGAATTTTTCGCAACATCTGTGTGTGTTTCAATACCTGTGTTTCAAAACCGCGAGCGTGTGTTAAAAGTGCAGTTCCAAGGGATAAGAATAATAAATATTAATATTCAATAATAAAGCTATTGGTTTTTCCGCGCATTTCAAACCACCAAGCTCACACATACAACCGCATATGTATGTAAGTACATCTACATGTATGTAAGTAGACTTACATATATGTAAATACACTTGTGCAAGCGATCGCTTTTTCACGCGCATTAAATTAAACTTATTTATTTTTTGTTTATATTATTATAATTCTTATCACTCGCACTCGAACTCGCTCAGTTCAAAACAAAATTTCTCACTTTCTTAAATTGCACTTGCAGCTGAGTCGCCGTCAGTGTTGTCGCTACAGTGACACTACTCGTGACTGAGTCACGGGTAAGTTCCTAGATCAATTCCGTGATCGTGTTTTGTTAAGTGTTGGTATCCGTACAAGTTGTGTCATATTATTCCCGCACGATATTCGATTATCCTAATCGATAACCATCGATAACTCCATATATAAGCAATACATCGATAAAAAATTATTTTTTATCCAAAGAATAACAGGGATGAGCACACATTTAAACTAAAAATCATAAATAATTTTTTATTTTCGTTATTAATTGAAAACTTAGACTATAATTTTGTTTTATGTTTTTATTTTTCACAAATCGAGAAAAAAACAAAAAAATTACCTTAAAAAACAAGAAAAAACGGTTTTCTTCGGCTCGCCGAAGATTAAATACCCTTGCAGTCATGAATATTGCATTAATTTGGTTTTTTTAACCAATTATTTCTAGGCTAGTTATATAATATAGTAGTCCGATTTGAAATTTGGTCAACAGATGGGGGGACAATGAGAAATACATTTTGCGTGAATTTCGTTGAAATCGGTCAATAGACACCGAAAATGTTCATACTAAGCATTTTCAAGAGATTGTTCCTATGGGAGCTATATGATATAGTAGTCTGATTTGGATAAAATTTGATCAACTGATGGGACACGATTAAAAATTGATTCCCCGTGAATTTCGTTGAAATCGTTCAATAGACACCGAAAATTTTTATACTAAGCATTTCAACCGATTGTTCCTACGGGAGCTATATGATATAGTAGTCCGATTTAAAAGAAATTTGGTAAACAGTCGAAGATCGATTGTAAATGCATATTGCGTGAATTTGGTTGAAATCGGTCAATACACACCGAAAATGTTCATACATTTCATATAAATTCATGCATTTCGACCGATTGTTCCTATAAGAGCTATATGATAAAATGGTCCGATCTGTCACGACGATTTTCACAAATGATCTGCGTGCAGAGAGAATACACATCTGTCCCAAGTTTCATTAAGATAGCTTTAAAACTGAGAGACTAGTTCTCATAGAAACAGACGGACAGACGGACAGACAGACGGACAGACGGATATGGCTATATCGACTCGGCTGTTGATGCTGATCAAGAATATATATACTTTATGTGGTCGGAAACGCCTCCTTCAATGCGTTACAAACTTCGTGACAAAAACAATATACCCTCTGCAAGGGTATAAAAAGAGAAAAACAAACCCCTAATTACGATAAAATAATAAAATATTTAAAAATTTGGTCGTGTTTTACTTATAATTTTATCTTTTTAATATTTACTTAGACGAAATATTTATTAAGTATTATTTATAAGACAAAACGGTTTTTTTCTCTTATTTATTTATACTCAACCAAAATACAGTCCACTTCCTGTCGTTTCGTGTATCCTTGTTTGAACCGGGAATATTCTTTCTCCAACGTTTCGGTAGACAATGTGCACCGATACCGCGAAGGCTGCTTCTAAGTCCGCAGGCCTTACAGTCCTTGGTCACACCGACCCTCCGCCTCGTATTCCCGTACTCCATGTGAGGTAGAAATCTTCGAAGGCGATAGCCTCGCATGGCCAACATACCGTGATTTGTTCTCCGCAGAAGTGGCAGAAGTGGAGAAGCTTTATAACTTAAACTCCAAAACCCGCGGGGAAGCTAGAGACATCGTGTCCAATTCCCCTTTGACAAATGAGAGTTTCCAGTCTGCGTTTAAAAACCTCACTGCTCGGTACGAAAATGATCGGTTGTTGATCATGACGCAAACCAAGCAGCTCCTTCAAATCCCCTCGGTTATTCACGAGTCCGGCAAGGCCTTACGAGAGCTGCAGACGACCTTCCAAGGGTGTTTGACAGCCTTTTAGCGGTCGGGAGAGAGTACAGAAAATTGGGATATTCTTCTCATAGCGATCTGTACTAGTAAGCTGCCAAAGTCCACAATCCTGTTGTGGGAGCAATCCGTCCAGAATAAGACTGCGGTGTCATCCTGGGACTATCTCAACTGTTACCTGACTGATCACTATCGTGTGCTTGAAGCCACGGAGGATCATAGAGCGGGGACAAGTTTGCAGGACGTCCAATCCGGGGCGCGAAAGCCTGCCAGCACCGCACGGGTCCAAGCATTTCAAGCAAAGACCCAGGTTACAGCGGCTTTCTGTCGGCTGTGTCAGTTTTGTGTCAAGTTTTCTGGATATGGCCGTCCCCAAAAGAGTGGAAGTAATCAAACAACGGAGTCTGTGTTTGAATTGCTTCGCTCGTGGCCATTATGTTCGGGACTGTTCCAGCGCCCATAATTGTCATATCTGCAAGGAGAGGCATCACACATTGTTGCATTCCAGCAACCTGCCCACATACAGTTCGTCCATCTCGGCAGTTCCACATTTCCACTCTCGAATGCGCATAGTTTCTTTTGCATTCACTCCAGGCCGAGGCCTCCAAGGTACCGCTATTGTTACTCTCAATCATCTGGGTGAGGGAGTTTCATATGCGTGCCCTAATCGATTCGGGTGCCGATTCGACCTTCTTGTCAAAGAGGGTCTTTAATCTCATCCAGCCGCCGTTCTGTCCAATCAACGCTGCGGTTTCCGGTATGGGTCAAAGCGACGAAGGTTCCGCCGAAAAGGCATGTTTGCTAAAGCTGTCCGCCCCTTGCGACAGCAGGAGGCAAGTTGAATCGTTAGCCTTGGTCGTTCCCAGACTGGAAGGCGCGATTCCGGCGCACTCTTTCTCGGACGTGGTCCATTACGAGTGCTTAGATCGCCCGCTGGCGGATCAACACTACAATAAGCCTGCCCTGACCAGGGTGGATCTCTTCCCTCATATCCTTGGGGAAAGAATCAAAAAGGATATTGGTGGCGATTTCGTTGGGCTTAAAACTATTTTCGGGTGGGTGTTATACGGGCCCATCCTCTCCAAATCTCCGGGACCTCGCAAAGCATTCTCGGCTCAAACGGGAGACGCGGCAGAGACAAAACTTGATGAACTTCTCATCAAGTTTTGGGAGATGGAAGATCTTCCAGTCAAGCCGGAGAAGGAAGCAGATGTGATCTGTGAGTAGATTTTCTGTAGATTTTCGCTGTAGATTTTCGCTATGTAGTATCCCTACCTTTTAAGGACCCAAACGGTGTCAATTTGGGCCACTCCAGACCCATCGCGATAGCTCAATTCCTGAGGAATGAAGCCCGACTCCAGAAGAATCCTTCTCTAAAGGCCCAATATGATGAGTTGCTCCGGGACTACGTCAAGTTGGGCCACATGATTCGAGTAACTCAACCCTCCGATTGCCAGAACTTTTACCTTCCCCAATCACGCTGTCTTCAAACCTGACATCACTACTACCAGGGTTCGTGTCGTCTTCAACGCCTCAAGCCCTTACACGAGAGGTGTCAGTCTGAATGACGCATTGTATACCGGGCCAACTCTCCAGGCCGATCTCACGGTGCAGGTACTTAAATGGTGTTTTTTCGTCTTTAATGCCGACATCACCCAAATGTATCGACAAATCCTAGTCGGTTCCAAGAACACTCCGTTCCAGCGGGAATCTCCAGGACTATGAGCCGCAAACTGTCACTTTTGGCGTTAACTGCGCACCCTTCTTAGCCATCCGAGTCCTCTTGCAGCTGGCGCAAGGCGTGAAACACGTGAACCCGAGGGCAAGTGAAATCCTCCGTCCTCTGTATGTAGATGATGTCCTCGCCGGTGCCCACACCATGGAAGACGCCCACGACGCCATCCAAGAGCTCAACGCTGCCCTTATTTCAGCTGGGTTCCCATTGAGAAAATGGAAAGCAAACAAGAAGGAAGTGCTCCAGGCTCTTCCGAAGGAGTATTTGTTGCACGAGAATTTCCTGGACTTAGAGGACGCGAGCAAGGCTAAGACATTGGGCATTCGCTGGCAAGCCACCAGTGATTCCTTCTTCTTCTCGATTGTGGAGCCGCTATTAAAGACATCCGTCTCCAAGATGGAAGTACTATCCCACAAAGCGAAGCTATTCGATCCCGCTGGCTGGCTAGCGCCCTTTGTCATTAGATCCAAGATTCAGATTATTCAGCAAATTTGGCTGACGGAACTCGGATGGGATGACGCACTTACTCCGCCTCTTCTGAACCAGAGGCATGATTTCCTGCGAGACTCTCCATTCGTTGCCAACCGAGTCTCTAGTATATCCAAGAGCACCAGCGTCCACAACTGGGCTCATGTTCGATCGGAGGACAATCCAGCGGATCTCGCGAGTCGCGGCGTCCCCGCTACCGATCTAACGGCCAGCAACCAATAGTGGCACGGCCCGGAATGGCTCCTTCATGCACCCGAACTCTGGCCGACATCTCTGGAGGATGTTCCGGATACCCAACTGGAGCACCGTGTTCGTTGCCACACCACAATGCTGGCCTCCACTCCCGAGTTCAGCGAGCGTTTCTCAGATTACGGTAGAGCGCTGAGGGTCACCGCTTATATTTTGCGTCTCGTTCAGCGGCTGAAGTATGCTCTGGAAATCCGAGCCCTCCTCGAGAAGAAGCCCATCCCGCCTTCCAGCTCACTGCTTAATTTAAATCCATTCCTGGATAAGCACGGCGTCCTGCGTTCCAGCGAGCGACTACGAGCAGCTGAAACCCTCAGCTACGACGAGCGTCACCCACTCCTGGTCCCTTACGACGCCCATTTCGCTCGCAACCTTGTCAAGTTCGCACATCGCATTACATTGCACGGTGGCAGTCAGCTAATGGTGCGGTACTTACGTACCAAGTTTTGGATCCCCAAAATCAAGAACTTGGTTAAGGCTCACGTGCAAGGATGTAAGACTTGCGTCATGTATCGACGCCGTCAACAGAGAATGATGATGGGAGACCTTCCGCGAGAACGCATCACATACTCACGGCCGTTCACGCACACAGGCATTGATTTCGCAGGCCCTGTCTCATCACCAAGAGCTACATCTGTGTGTTTGTGTGATTTAGCACTAAGGCTATCCAACTTGAGGCGACGTCTGATTTCACCACCGAGAAGTTCCTTGCCGCCAGCCGACAGTGTCCCCAGCGCATATATTCCGACAACGGCAAAACCTTTGTTGGAGCATCCAAGGCGCTCGAAGAGGACTTCCTCGCGGCTACGAAAGAGTGCATCGTAGACTCCTACCGCCATCACCGCCGTCACCTTGAGTGGCACTTCATTCCACCCAGCGCGCCCCATATGCGTGGATTATGTGAGGCTGGGGTGAAGAGTTTCAAGGCCCTCTTCTACAAGTCAATGGCTACCACCAAATACACCTTCGAGGGACTGTCCACCCTCCTGTGCCGCATCGAAGCACTTCTTAACTCTCTGCCCATTTCCCCCATGAGCGAGGACCCGTCAGATCTCCTGGCATTGAGCCCCGGACATTTCCTAGTCGGAGGCCCCCTGGTATCCCTTGCTGAGCCTGAGATCCTCGCCGAGCCCATGTCCGTGATAAACAGATGGCAGCGGTTGAAGGCCATTCATCATGGTTTCTGTCGTCGTTGGAAGCACGAGTACCTCCAAGAGCTCCACAAGCGGAACAAATGGAACACTCCAACCGGCAGTCTCCAGGTTGACGATCTGGTGATCGTGTCCGAGGATCACCTGCCTCCCACCGAATGGCGCTTGGGACGAGTGGACCACGTCCTGGCGCTGATGGTTTGGTACGCGTCGTCGACGTTCGGACTTCGCGTGGATTCATCCGATGCCCCGTAGCCAAGCTCATCCTGCTACAGGATGAGATCGAGCCCGTCGCGGTGACCCAGTAACTCCCTCCTTGTTACATGTGTGTCTACGTGTCCTCGTCAGAGTATCCTCTCCTTCATTGTCTCCGCTCCCACTAATGGTTTCCGCTTTCTTGTTCCAGGCCTTTATATTCCATTCAGCGTAGTCCCGTCTTGCCCGACGGGAGAGGCACCGCATCCGAGGAGTCAACTCCTACCGAAGTCGGGTGTGCCGCGGCGTGCATGCACTCCGCCAGTGCCGGCGGTTTCTCAACCTGCGCGCGGAGAAGAGGCTACGAGCAGTTCTAGTCAATAAGTACTGCCCCAACTGTCTGGCCCATGAGCACTCCACGGGGGCATGTCGGAGCACAGAAGGATGCCGTCGGTGTGGGCAACCGCATCACACCCTCCTCCACATAGTGGATCAAGCCCCACGGCGGCGATCGCCAACTCGACGCAGCGACCACATCAGGAGCATCTCACCAAGGCTGTGATCGGTTCAGTCCTCCGATCGCCCGGCTGCCTCCATCCCTACTCAGGCCCCCCATACTCACGTCCCTTTTGCAGTCCCGGACCACCACGCTGATGCCGACCGCAGAGATACGGATTGGCAACGGGTCGAAACCCTTCGAAACCCGTGTGCAGCTGAATGCCTGCGCCCCGGAGAGCCGCATCAACGGGTCGTTCGCCAGGTCCCTCGGTCAAGCTATGACGAGGATCGGACCCGACAAGGCGTGCACGGCCGTCATCGAGTCAAGGAGCGATCCCGCATTCCGGAAGACGGTAGTACTCAAGGTAGAGGACGACCTGCGAGTGCGCACACCCATCCGCGAGGTGTCGGAAGCGGTTCGCAGCAAGTTTGCGAACTTGGTGCTGGCCGACAGAAGGTTTTACCGTCCCGGCTCTATATCGGTGGTGCTGGGGGTCTGACCTCTATCCTGAGGTCATCCAATCGGGCTGTGTGCCGGGACACAACGGTATTCCGGCCGCTCAGAGCACCCTATTTGGATGGGTGGTTTCGTGCTCCTGCGGCATATAGGCACTTCTGCTGCCGCTCCCCATCCATAGTATGCCCAGTGTGGCAATTGCAACTTATTGCAAGGGGGCGGCATGTTCACACCACAGGGTGAACAGGTGACGTGCGGTGGTGGTTTTTCACCATAAGGGAAGACGGTCACACTAAAGCGGGTGACTGGCATTACATTGTAAATCGCCATTTACAAGAGTCGCGAATTCCATCGCCATCGTTTTTTAAGCTCTTATTTTCATTGTATTTATTTAACCCGCTCACCACTACACGCGTGTGCTATTGAATAAAAACATATTTTAAAGCATTAAACGCTGTATCGCGCGTTTTTATTGTACTCAACTGTCCCGCAGCAGCAACAGCAGAAGATATTGACACCCGCCATTTCAACACTTGATCAGTGTCTGCCGTCCTACAAACACCATAAGATATAATAAATATATCCGTATAATGGCTAGGAAATGATACACGTTTTATTTAATCAAGTAAGTAAGGAAACTATAAGAGTATTGGTATTTCATTGTCTATAATAAACCGAAATCTAATATCTCCCACTTATTCTACACCTCTTATGTCTCCTTACACTGCCAGATTAGAGTCAAGCTAAAAAGGGTCTTCTTTCCCCGCTAATTATTTCAAGCCCATGGCTGTGGTTTCGCTAGATAGCAGATAGGGACATAATATGTTTTACGTGGCGTGTACCACCTTTAGGGGTTTACTACAATGGTACACGACTGCGCCACATATGTGACCCATAGTACAACGGGTGAATTTGAGCGTCCACCAACGCCCCCAAAAGTTTAACCTTTCAGAAGCCGAATCGAATGCATGCTGTCGGGCATGTTGAATAACGCAACTCCACGGCGAGCCGAACACTCTTCCCGCATTTGGGTACAACCACAGCCCCTACGATACTCCCACAAAGGGGGCCAACCTCATTTGGACTGGCCTAGGCCACCAGCGCATCCCGTCGTACGAAATTGACAGCTTTGGATCTGCTGTTCGCAATCAAAGACTGCTCCCAATACTGGTTTCCGACAACCGGGCACTGGGTGGGCGCCCTTGATCATGGCATGGTCCAGGTTCCAATACCACTACCAGTTTAGCCTAACGCCAGTCCGGCAATGTTCGGCCCGGTCATCCAGGTCCTCCGTTGTCCACCAGTAAGCGTCGCCTGCTGAAAACTTTGTGGGCATAGCTTTCAAACAGTTGCATGCTTTCCAGGGTCGAATTCCAAGCCCTTCCGGGTCCCGCACATCCACAAAGGGGGCACTCACACAGCACGTTGTAGTGTATGCACATATGAGTTCTTATTACTCAACATAAATATTGAGCGGCAACACTCTGTTAGCCGAATATGCATAGGGCATTGACTTTGTCACTCAGCGACAGCGTGCCAAGTGCCTGCACACAGTTCAAGTTCATCGCTTAGAGCCGAGTCAGCATGTTTCCCATACTGACCGCTAATATATATATGTGCATGCATAACTCACACTCTCTGCACGCCTTACATTAATTACTTTACTTATATATAATGTTTATATAAAACGGCTGCTCTGACGCTGCGCCGACAGCTAGCAAGCCTTTAGCCTAAGAGAACTAAATTCATTCGATTTATTCAATAAAATTTTGGCACATAATACATGGCGACCGTGACAGAGATCACGTAGTCGACAAGGCCAACAAGACTGAAAACTCTCCATCAAAGGGCAAGGGACTCAAGCTCAACATACTTGATGAACATACTTCATCTCATGAACATCTCGGAGGAACGCGACAAGCGTTTGACCACCAAAGTTGATGACCTGAACCAAAAATATCGCAGTGAGTAGTGTGGTATGTGTAAACGAGGGGGTGTGGTAAAAAGGTTGAAAGCCAGAAAGGCTTATCTACTATCGTTGCTAAACAATAGCGAAAAAACAGATTGGAACAACTCAGTACATTTACATGCTGAAATTGAGTTTATTAGGGAACAACTAGATTCCCGGAAAAACCAAGCCACACCCACCAACACAGCCAACTACACTGGGATAAACAATATTTCAAAAATAAAACTAACTGAAACTAACTGAAGCAAAGGAGCTGCCAAAGTTGATGAAATCGTGCCCGAAGGACTGCGAGGGACCACTGGATTCACCATTTTGCAATTACACCTGTGCAGCCAGCACCGGTGCCCCAACAGAGAAGAAAAAGACCTGTGCAGCCAGCACCGGTCACGTTTGGCGTAACAAGCCAAACCAAGGAAAGAGAACCGACAGCGCTTTCAAGGGCGCACAACAAAAAATT